>PXNZ01000067.1:0-97500 GCA_003012085.1 Trichoderma brevicompactum
CTCTCCCTCCGCTTCACCCGCCCCGCCTCCCGCTCCGAAATCACCGCCGTCGGCATCTCGCCCTCCTCCACCGTCGCCTACGCAATCTACCCCGGCGCCCAGGCCGATCAGCCCTGGATCGACACCTTTGACCTCAAGACGGAGCGCGGCTACTCCAAAATCATTGGCCCCATCGCCGCCTTCTCGCCTTCTCTCCACTCGCCTCCCCTTCGCGTCGGGAAATCTACCGCTTCGACGTTATCATCGTCGCCTTCATCGTCGTCTTCATCTCTTGCGTCCTTCCCCCGCATCGCCACCCTCTCCGCCACCCTCATCATCCGCGACTTCGCCACCGGCAAGACCATTGTCGAGCTCAAGGAAGCCTCCGCCCCCATCGCTTGGTCCCCCGGCGGCCGAGCCATTGCCGCCGCCGAGCCCCGGCACCGTATCGGCGTGTGGGACGCCCGCTCCGGGACCCGCCTGGGCCGCGTGCCGGGCCACATCGACGCCGTCACCCACGTCGCCTTCACCCCGGCCTCGGACCTCGTCTCGCTCTCCCGCGACGGCACCCTCCGCGTCACAAACCCGGGCACCAGCAAGACGCTCTACAAGCTCGAGATTGAAACCCCCGGCAATCCCAACCCTCGCGCCCTCGCCGTCTCCCCCGACGGCAACACCATCGTCTCCGTCTGGGGCACCTCCGTGTACATCTGGATCCCTCAACACGGCCACCTCACCTCCTACCGCCTCGCCAGCGCGCGCACCCGCGAAGGCTGGCCGCTCTGCATCTCTCCCGACTGCCGCTACATTGCGAGCTGGACCGAAGAAGGCTTCGACATCATGGACGTGGCGTCCGGAGCTGTCATCTGCACCCAGGACGGCGGCGCCCTGGTCACGTCTGCCGATTTTTCTGCCGACGGGACGATGCTGCTTGTGGGCAGGATCAATGGCGATGTCGAGCTTTGGGATGTTGTTAATAAATGGGCTTGAAATGGTGGGCCTCTCATTGTATATATAACACCGTTACTGCATGTGCCATGGTAGATATTATGTGGCTTTTTAACGTACACGGATAAGGTTTGTTTTGTTTTGGGAGTGTGTTTTTTTTTTTGCATTCATCGTTTTAGTTGGTCAGTTATCGTCGTGTTTTCTTGTATTCGTCTTTTAGTTAGTTATCGTCATGTTTCGTTGTTTGGTTTCCATGCGTATAAGCATTCAGCATATCAGCAAGTTCAGCCACGTCATAGCAATGTTAAAGCTGTATTATACTCAGATGTGGGGGAATGTGGGCGTGAGCAAGGCGTGGATACCCTTTTCATCTATGTACTTATTTACGAGAGCATTTATTTCGTTTATAATTGTCAAAGAGTGGTATTATGTATTCAAGCATGGTATATAGTGTAAGCAATATTTCATTGGGTATTTTCCTTCGTGTCCTTCGTGGCCTGAATCTACCAGGATCCAAACTGTCTTTTATGACAAACAAACATGCCAGGTTATGTTTTTAATGGAATGCTGCAACGCCAGACTCTCATGCCCTTTTTCTGTCTCACCAAACAATGCCACTTTCCATTCCAGCTGGCCATCATCACATTACATCCACTCATAAAATCGTTCTTCTCGCACCAGCTGCGCTCTGTGCTCTTCCCACTCTGCCATTTCTTCGCTCACTAGCCCAGTCAAATTTGTCATCGACCCGAAATTGAGTAATAGTCACTCTGTTGCAGACTCCATTTTACAATCAAGCAACCCAGCCCAAAGTTTCCAACACGCCTCGAGCCTCCGAAGGCTGCATGCTGGCTATACCAAGCTGCCGAACCTGAGTTCCGCGTCTCAGACGTTGAAGCCCGACAGCAAGCTTCCATCCCTCAGTTTCCTCAACAATAAAGAGGTAGCGCTTGGCTTCTTGGTCACGAATCGTTGCCCGAAGCACATGCAAGCCCTTGGACCTCCATTCTCCAGTCTGCCCCGTCGTCGACGGAATGTTGGTGTTTTTGAACGTGCGGTCGCAGAGACCAAGCCGACAGCACTCTCTGCAGGCATGAAGCATCTCTGACAGGTACAAATCTGCCTCATCACCGGTAAAGGCGTTGGGACCGTCTCGATCTGATTGACGACTTCTGCCGCCAGCCATTTTGTGGAGGAAGCCAGAGCTTTTACTGGTGGTGGATCCCGCCGGCGGTGGTGCAGTTAAACAGTGTGGTAGGCACCAGACTTCGCAGAGCTTGAGTGTCCAAGCCTTGACGTCCCATTCCCGCTGGGGGACTCCTCGCACATCATCGTCGATGAAGAGACCCTCTGTAGTGATGCGGAGAATCAAGCCATCCGTCACCGTGCCAACTCCTGATATGAGCTGGCTGGCCGGTGTCTTGGTGAACTGATTCATGAAAAGATACACGGACTGAATAACAATCTTGTCGGGATCGTTGGTCGTATAGTGTGATCGTATCGAGGGCGGCGGCGATGTTCGCGCTGTCGTTTGAGATGCAGCCCACGACACATCGGATTCCGTGAGGGAAGATGTCGACTTCCTATGCCTTGGCCTGTTAGGTGGCTGGTCATATGGCGGCGGCTGTTGCTGCTGCTGCTGCTGGTGTTGCTGTTGATGCTGGTGCTGTTGCTGCTGTTGTCTACTTGGTTGATCGTATGGCCGGGCAGAGTACGTCTCCGAGTCCACGTAGCTGCTGTTGCTACTAACATGTGACTTCGGGGTGGGAATTGATCGTCTGGCCGAAGGGTCCGACTTCCTTGAGGCGGACGAGGCGGATGAGGGGGCTACAGAAGGGGCGGCAGCGGGAGGTGTCCGCTTCGTAGGACTCTCGCCTCTGTCAGACCTTTCATATCTCTCCGATCTCTCTGTCCTTTCGGTGCGCTCGGTTCGGTCAGAAACCCTCGAAGAGGCAGTGGACGAAACCACTGAAGGGGAAGATGTTGACGGGGGAGGAGGAGGAACAGACGGCCGTCCATTAGGCCACATGCTTGTCTTCTCGCCGACACTCGAATACGCATATGTGGTGCTGCCCACTCGACTGGCTCGAAAGTCAGGCATGGCCGCTTTGGCTTCGGCAGCTGCTTTGGCTTCTGCGGCGGCCTTGGCCTCAGCTGCAGCTCTGGCCTCGACAGCAGCTCTAGCGTTTGCGATAATCCTCGCTTCCTCTGCTGCTTTGGCCTCTGCAGCAGCCTTTGCTTCGGCCGCAGCTCTTGCTTCAGCAGCAGCTTTGGCTTCAGCTTCTTTCCTCCGCTGCTCCTCTCTATCCCTCGCCTCTCTTTCTCTGACCTCCCTTTCCCTTGCTTCTCTTTCTCTGGCTTCCGATATCTTGGCTTGCCTCTCTCTTGCTTCCCTTTCTTTAGCTTCCTTCTCCCGTAGTCTTGCCAGCTCCAGCTCCTCCTGTTTGCGCTTCCTCTCCGCCTCAGCTTTCTCCGCCTCCTCTTTCGCCTGTTGCTCCGCCTCCTTTTGCTGTCTCTCCTTTTCACGTTCCTGTCGCTCCTTGGCGTCCTTGGCACGCAACTCGAGCAGCTTCTTAGCAGCTGTTTCGCGACGCCTTTGCTCTGCTTCCTTGAGTCTTCTTTCCTCTTCCTTCTTCCTCATTTCTTCGCGAGCCTTCTCCCACGTTCCCTTTGGCGTCTCAGTCTTCTTCGTGTCCGATTGAGGAGGAAGTTTTTGCTCGGATTCAGGCTCAGGGGGCTGTGGCTTTTGCTTGGTCTCGGTAGATGTCGGAGGATCTGGCTTGGGAGGTGAATGCTGCTCGGGACGGGGATCTGGTTTCGGTACGAATGGAGGAATCGGCGCCAAGTCTGGCATGCGAGGTAGCTTAGATGCCGGCTTGGGCATCGTTGTCCTCTCCAATTCGGGAACCTGTCTCCTCTCCTGAGGACTCATTGGCATCCTTTCTAGCTCAGGTATGGACTTTTTCTTCTCGGGCGAAGAGACACGTTTCGCCTCTGGCGAAGGAGGGCTCTTCTTTTCTGGAGAAGTAGGCCTTTTCTTCTCAAGTTCTGGAGGGTTCTTCTCAAGCACTGGAGGCCTCTTCTCAAACTCAGACTGCTTCTGTTCAGGTTTCAGGGGCATCTTGTCAGTCTCCGCATGCGGCTTCTTCTCCTCAGCAAGCGTTACCCTCTTCTTCTTCTTCTTTGGTGACGCTGATTTCTCTATTTCGGGGGAGGGGTTCTCCTCCGGTGGCGGGGCTTGACGTTGACGTGTTGGCTGTGGCTTCTCTGGCTCCGGCGGCGGTTTGTTGGCTGGAGGTGGTGCATTTCTTTGAGATGACGAGCGCTGGGATGGGGACGAGGCCGGCTCATTATCATGCTTTGGCGGCCGAGGTGGATCTTCCGAGTGAGCGTCCGCGTTCCTGAAGGAGGATTGGGGTCTCTCGTGGCGCGGAGGGGGAGGCGCACCGTTTGAAGAATGGCCATGAGGCGGTGGAGGAGGTGGCCCGTTGGGGTCGGGGCGTCCTCCTGGGTTGGGACCGTGTCCGCCGTTGCTTGCCCCGTGAGGCCCATGTCCGTTACCGAAACCTCCACCGTGGCCTCCCGAAGCGCCTGATCCGCGCCTCTTACCACCTGAGCTTGACACAGGCACCGGTCCACCGGTCTGCATCCGCCCCAGAGCCCAGGCCCCAATGCCAACTCCCAACAGCAACGTCGTCACGCTCATACCGGATAGCCCTTGGGAGCCATTGAGCCACAGCTTGAAGGCCGGCGCCACGGATTGAAACAAGGCAACACATATCAGCGCAGAGGCAAAACCAGCTACAAAGCTATTGACGTTCGGCTGCAGCGATGGCAGATACAGAAAGCCGGAGCCTGACGAGTGCTGGGGGATGACGAATATGTCGTAGTTGCCGGGAGGTAAACCCGCAGACTTCGGCACCTCGCCATGCGGCGGAGGTGGAGGCGGCGCGCTCATGCCTGTCGATTAGATTCTTATATCAGGGTGCAGCTCGAAAAAAGGACGTTGTGTGCTAAGCTGCGTAGGAACAAATTTGCAATCGCCTTGGGTTTCTATGAGCGGATCGAGAAAGCCATGGGTACAGTAGTGAGGTTATCGCGACCAGGAAAAGAGAGAGAAAAAAAAGAAACCTAGCCCAAAATAATGTCAGAGCCTGGCTCATCCCCATTGCCCAAAAAGAATCACCGCGAGCGAAGCAATTCGGTGACTGCGACAACACTCAAAGCCCCTCTACCCAGCCATTTGGAAAAGGGGGCAAACAGGTGAGATGAAGGAGAAGAGGATCTCCGCGCCTTTGGGGTCCTAGCGGGATGCAACTAACCAGTATCGACCAAGACAGCACAAACACCACAGAGAGAAACAAACGCCGGGCTCCAGATCACAAAAACACACGCCGCACAACCGTGGACTCTGGATTCAACAAAGACACTGTCGAATCGTCGCGTATACTTGACAGAGGTCGAGTAGGAGGCGTGGCCTCGACATGGGGCAAAGGTAAATTAAATTCAGAAGGTTTGGTGGCTCCGAGCAAGTGGGGGAGGTAAAACGGGTTAAAAGAGAAGAAAAATCCAGCCTGGCGGGATTGTTTACCTGGAACTTAGGCGCTATCGCCAACTGCTGCCGCTAAGCTGGGGATGGGCCATGCCATGCAGCCACTGCTACGAGGCATTGCACCCTGGAGGGGCACGGGAGGGGCGGCAGAAAGAAAAAAAAGACAGCGGCTGGTTCAGGCCTCGACTGCGGCAGCTTGCTGTGGTTGGCCTGCTGCAATTTAGTGGCTGGACGGCCCGTAAAAAACGTCACAGAGGGGCGCTAGGGGCCGCCTGAAGGAGCTGAGCAGCTGCTGGAGGTGCTGCAACGGCTAAACGAGGCGCGCTATGGATGGTCGACTCGACTCGTCGCTGTCATCAAATAGAGGCTTTCCCCTCCCCCGGCACTTCAAAATCCTGCCTTCTCATGACCAAAAGGGCGCAGAAGAAAGGGCTGGCCAACAAAAGAAAAAAAGCAACGTGGCGCTAATACGCGGTATCTCTCCTCTCCTACTCGGCCCTCGACGTTTCATCATGAGCATCTACATAGTACTAACCCCAGTACAGCCTATCTCGAGCACCCACCTCGAGCCCCTCCCCAGCCATTCTGTCCCGCTTCAGCCTGCAGCTCTGCACTTCTCGCCTACAGCATCTCATGCGTACGCGCGAACAATTCTGTCCATTCACAAAGCCCAATTGCCGTCGCGACATCGTTTCTCAGGAGCCAAAGCCCCCGGCTCGCAAGAATCTTCTCCAATCGCAGCTGCTCGCTACCGCCTGCACCGTTGAAAAAGCCCCCCCACGGTCCTTGCAAGGCCTGTTTTGGCTCCACTGATAAACCCATTTGGCCGGACGAATCGACGAGGGCTTTGGTGAAAAGCACTTTTGTTGCGTCCATCACAGTCCACCACATGCCGCGATGCGGGATCCTGCAACCATCGCCGCCTTGATGTCGAGTCGACGCGTCCAATGCTGAGCCGTTGCAGACAGCCAAAGTGCATGCAGAGCCCATCATTGCTACGGCGGCATGTCACCGGCGGAGGCTGGTTCATTGAGATGGCGGCGGCCAAGCTTCGGGGTTGAATAACAACAGACGTTGCCCGGCAACTGGGCCATCCTGGCTTTGCCACTCTAGGTGACGTCGACGCCTCAACCGTGCCTAGACTGCTCCGTAGCGGGTAGGCCTCGAGTTTAGTAAGGTGTGTGTTGATTTCTTAGGTAATTCGTAGAGCTCTAGGCGTCTAGGCCCTAGGTCTTGCGATGTCGTCAAGTGTTCCAGACCGTTGTGACCAAGACTACATGACTGCCGCCTTCGGTACTCCGTAGCTTGCAGGCATCATCCATATCAGGGACGTTGTCGTCCTCGTTAATGTGACTGGCTGAATATCATCACAGCGCCAAGCAAATGTCGGCGCCATTATCGCAGAGTGAGAACGAATGACGGAAGCCGTCTTACGAGATGGAATCCTTGGTGGCGGTGTGATAACATTGTTGGGTTCACGTGCTGGATCAAACCAGCCACACGGCAGCAGTGACAGTGACCTGTGTAAAATGAGTGAGCGTGTCATAAGCCACCAGCCTCGGGGCGCAGTATATCGTCCCGAAGGACAAAGAGGCCGTATTCGTATCGTCCATGAGAGAGATTCTACACAATCCATCAATCTATTGACAGATGCGCATGCGCAGTCTCAAGAGCAAAATGACTTCAAATCCATCAAAGCGGCTTCATAGCATCAGACTTATGCGACAGTGTATCTCATAATGGTATTCGTATTACTAGAAAAATTGCCCAATTTATCGTTACAGCTGATATCATAGCGACTCAACATCTTGTCCCCAACCAAGCACCAAACATGTTGCGCCCCTCTCTCCAAAAACAACCAAGAAACAGAAAAGAAAAATGATGCATGATGAAGGAATTTTCAACGTCACGCTCGCTCGCTCAGTATGTCGTGTCTCTTCCCTCATTAACAAGAAAAGAAAGAGAAAACAAAGAAAGAAAGGAGGTTTATGCCGGCTTCCCACCCAAGTAAAGAATCACAATCACCAACTCCCATACCCAAGCCAAAATGTCAAACAGCGTCTTTAAAATCCAAAGCCAGTAAGCCAAAAATCTCATCGCAAGCAGTAGTACCTGAAGGAGCGCCAGCATGACAGCGAGTCACATCTTCCTTATACGCCTGTTGGCGACCCTGATTTTGCCTTCGACCCGGTCGACATCCTCGTCCAGGGAGTCGAGCAGCTCCGTCTGTCGCTCCACCTCCTCGCTGATTTGAATGCCCATCTCTTTCTGCCTCCGTATGATTACGGCTAGCTGATCGATCGCCTGATCCTGGGCCTGCATCTCTTGTTTCTGTAGCAGCAGCACGCCTTGATTGTCGAGCTCCCTCGTCCGGTCTGTTTCAGGTAATGGGGCGCCCAGTACGCGGCCCGTCGGCGCAGGTTTGTGTCCGCCCAAGAGGCTTGATCTGTTGGAAGACGAGGCCTGCACTTGGCCCATACCCCCTCGACTGGTTGCCGCCGACGAGCCCGGCATGCTGCTGGCAAGTTTATCCAAGCCATCCCGCTCCATCTTGGCGGCTGAGACAAGGTCTCGCCTCCGCCGTATCTCACCTTCACCTAGCCTTCCCGACTCTTGCATCCGACGAAGGCCGTCGGAGAGGTTGTTGACCAATCCCGAGGCCTTGACCAGCACCCTCTTCGCTGCCGCGGCAGCCTCCGCCGCCGCCGTAAAGTTGCCGCTGTCGGCCGCACCGTCTCGTCTCGAAAGCGATTGTCTCGCCTCATGCAAACACTGCTTCACTTCCCTGTGAACATCAAGCCAAGCTCCCGGATCCGCCACCCCTGATGCAGTGCCAACCATACCTGCCGCGGACACTGTAGAATTGCTCGTGCTAGAACTGGGTAGATTCAAGAACGTTCTCCAGGCCGAAGTATCTCGCCATCTCCGGTCCGGCGATTCCGCAATCATTCGAAGGTATTTCTCGAGGCCGGCCTGTCGCTCTCGTGTGAGCTCGGGGGAGTTGATGGTCGACCTGAGCCAATGCTTGCCCGGTAGGGGGTAAGGCGGCGGAGCGCCGACTTGCTCGACCAGAGCGCTGTGGAGGGCGTCGAATTCGGAATATCGCTTCTGTACGATGAATGAGCGCAGCGGCAGACGAAGACTAATGTTGTACAGAGTGTAAGGCTTTGAGGAGCCTTCGTCAGAGACGCTCGTCGAGGGGATCGCAATCTCAGGCGGTGGCGCCATGACTGTCTGGTCCTAACACTCGGGAAGTCGGTCTCGTTCGCTATCTATGCTAAGCCCGGGGTGCTGTAGCTGATGATGATTTCTTAAGAAAATAGAGAGACGATATATTCTGTGCCCGCCAACGTGTTGAGAAACTCGCAGTTCGCGACGTGGTATTTATTGTATTTAGAGTTTCTGTATGATGATGAGGATGCAAACGTCAGGACGAGGATTGATGACGGCTGCGCGTACAGGTAATGGATCTTTGGGGGAGTCTCAGTGGAACCGTCCCGGCCTTTAGTGCCTGCCAGCTGATGGCCGCTCCCCGTAATACCGCTCAATCTGTCTTTGTTCAGGGCGAAAGCACTAACAGGTGGAGCCTGGACCCCTGCCTAGCATCATTGGGAAGTTTAATTGATGGCTCACTCGAGCGCTGCCAACATCTCCCGCCTTTGTCCGAGTACGAGTCTAGTTGGGCATTCACACGAGTACGGCGCACGGTCTGGTGTCCTGTAGCACACGATATCGCACAAGGGACGAAAGAGAAAAATAAAATTAAAAATAGGCACCGAATCTGGCTGCCTTCAGATCGCAAAAGCGTGAAATTCGATAGCCCTAAGGGCTAGGGATCTTTTAGGATAAGTGTCCCCCTCAACAAGAGGTCACAGGAGCTCTGTAACGCTGCTCCGTACTGGATCCCGGGTAAGGCACACGTGCAGCTTCACGGCTCCAGTCCTTCTGCGACCTCAGGCACGGAGATGGTATGCACGAGTACTTGTATGCTCTGCATTTGAGTCGCGTGCTTCTCGCAGGCCACATGCAGCCCGAAAGAGGTTGTGGTGCTAAACTACCTGCCTAGGTAGGTAGATAAAAAGGGTCTTTGGAGGATAATACGGAGTACGCTCCATGTAGAATCTCTGTGCTGTTCCATGACCTTCGCGCACTTGACCGCTTCTAGAATATGCGACGATGCATCATGCTCCGCACTTCTTTTGGGTGACTGATGTTGCTAGATCTAGGGCTCAGCAGCCGCATTTCGACACAGACAAACAAGACTGATGATATTGACAGTAATCCGCACCAAGACGTATTAATAGTAGTATTGTCCAAACAGTTGTAGTACTAGTTTGCTCTATAGGATTGACACCCTAAGTCCTCTAACAAAAAAAAAACAAAAAGATGTAAATGACAGCACACATGAATGCTCCCCATCATGCATGAGCAGCCATATGCCTCTGAATCAGCCTCCCCACAACACCCATCCCCTTCCATCCCCTCCCCTTTTCTAAGCGATCAGATTCCACTCCAAAAGCTCTGATTAGAAAGTCTCTTGGTCGTCCAGGCCTTCGGCCTCTGCTGGGATCTCGAAACCCTCCTCCGTTGAGTACAGGATGTTCTGGATGTGCTTGACCAAACCGTCCTCTTGCTTCTCCAGCTCAGGATCTTCCTCCACAGCCTGCTGAATCAGCAGCTCAATGTCACGGAGCTTGCTAAAGTAAAAGTCCCGTTCGCGCTCCAGGCCACTGACAGTCTCCTTCAGTGTCGCATTCTCTGTCTGCAAAGCGGCGACACCAGGGCCTGGCGCTGCCTTAGCAGCGAGACGAGGACCAGTGCTTGGCGTTACGCCACCTCGCCGGGCGCCGGCGCTTGAGGAAACGGCAGCCCTAGGCGCCGGTGCAGAGCCGGTGGGCATTGCGCCACCCTTTCTCCGTGCAACAGCATCGTAGTCGTGGTCGGGGAAGTTGAGGTCCCAAAACTTCTTCGTCCATTGCAAGAACTCCAGGTTATCCTGCATCTTGCATTTCACCAGCGATTCGACGGGGATAGGCTTATCGACCTGGTGCTTGAGGAAGGTGTCTATGTGGGCCGTCAGGACATGGTCTGCGCAAAAAGGGGCCCGCCTATCCAGGGGGGATTTGGCGAAGGGCACATACTCTGCAAAACTTTGAAGTTTTGGATGTAGGCATAGTCGCCGCTGACATTGAACTTGACCTTGGACATGGGAACATCCATGAATATGCTGTCAAACACCTGGCAGAGCGCGGCGCTGTAGAGAAGCTCGTGTCAGATTTTGTTTATATCGTAGCGGGGTCGTTCGTCAGGCGGGGTGCCAAAACAAATAACACTCACCCAGTACCGCACTGCTCGACCTTGGTCATGTTGAGCTGAAGGAGGCTGTTCAGCCAATTGAGGAGCTCTTGTCTGTTGTCTGTGGTTAGCCCATATCCTTCCCGGGAGGCGCAGAGCAGGGAGACGGGGTAGCGTACCTGGATTCACCCATTTTGTCAGGTTATAGATGGTACAAATAAAAAAAAAGTTCAAGTCAGTCGGCTTGAAATGCTGTCGGTGTGCAGATGCAGACGTTAAAGAAGGAAGAAATATAAAAAAAAAGAAGCAGAGTGAAGATGCCGGGTATCGCGTAGAAAAGGGACTGCAGAGCCGATGTCGTGGCGCAGGGCAGCGAAATGAGGATGACAGGAGAAATTTATTCAGCTATTCGTTCGCGTCTTGTAATGTCAAGGCTTCGTTTACAGGCCTGTATTTTGACAGGGTCGTCCAATCAACGGTGGCGGGGTCGCTCGGAGAAACAGCTAGGGAGATAGCCGCTAATCTGCCGTGTGCCCGTACCACGAGGCTCCTGCCAGCTGCCTCACCGCCAAAATTTTCAAAAGCGGCAGAAAAAACGGCTTGGCGCAAAAAAGCCATTGCTTTGAATTTTTGCTTGCAGGCCCCGCTAGCATTGGCAGCTTCTGGTGCAAGCACATTGCGAGAAATCTTCAAGATGGCGCCGTCGCAAAAGAGACCAATTGAGGACGATTTTATCCATACTCTCTCGGATAACGATGACGAGGTTCTCCAGGAAGAGCAGGTTGTCGCTCAGCCTCCCAAGAAGAAAGTAAAGACGAACAAGAAGTCAGCCAAGAAGAACAAGGACGAGGATGAAGAGCCCCAGGCAGAAGAGAACGAGGGCGTATGGGGTCAAAAGGATGAGAACGACGGTGCGATGGATTCCGATTTCGAATTCATGCTGGACGATGCTGGCGAATTCGGCGATGAGGAGTTTGAAGGATGGGGATTCGAAGGCGCAAAGAACGGAATGGCGGTTGAGAAGGTCGGCGTTGATCTGGATGAGATCATAAGAAGGCGAAGAGAGAAGAAGAACCAGAAGGCTGGGAAGGACGTCGAAGCTGTGGAGGAGGAACAAGATTCCGCCGACGGTGGCGCAGACATTGACATGGATGACGGCGAGGATGAGGTGTTGGCTGATGATGCGTTTGGCATGAACGTGGATTCGGATGCCGAAGATTCGGGGGACGATGCCGATGCCAAGAATGATGAGGATGACGACGGTGACGACGACGATGAGGCAGCGTCAGACAACGACTCGGTAGCCACACCAGTCAACCACCCCGATGACATGTCCGACGATGATGAAGAAGACCCCGAAGAAAAAGCCAAACGAGACGCCTTCTTCGCCCCAGAGGAAAAGCAGCAGCCAGGAAAGAAGGTGGATGTTTCGTCGTTCCAGGCCATGTCTTTGTCGAGGCCCATTCTGCGTGGTCTCACCGCGGTGGGTTTCTCGAAGCCAACTCCCATCCAAGCCAAGACTATTCCGATCGCTCTTATGGGCAAGGATCTCGTTGGTGGTGCAGTTACTGGTTCCGGAAAAACTGCCGCATTTGTGCTTCCCATCCTTGAGCGACTTCTCTATCGGCCCAAGAAGATCCCTACCACGCGTGTTGTGATCCTTACTCCAACCCGTGAGTTGGCCATCCAGTGTCACGCGGTCGCGACAAAGCTGGCGGCGCACACGGATATCAAGTTTACCTTGGCTGTCGGTGGTCTTAGTCTTAAAGTTCAGGAGTCAGAACTCCGATTAAGACCAGATGTGATTATTGCTACTCCTGGACGATTCATTGACCACATGAGGAACTCTGCCAGTTTTTCTGTCGACACTGTCGAGATTCTTGTGCTTGATGAAGCCGATCGAATGCTCGAGGACGGATTTGCTGATGAGCTGAACGAAATCCTTACTACACTGCCAAAGTCACGCCAAACAATGCTCTTCTCTGCCACCATGACTTCCACTGTCGACCGTCTTATCAAGGTTGGTCTGAACAAGCCCGCCAGGGTCATGGTGGATTCGCAAAAGAAAACTGCAGGCACATTGACCCAGGAATTTGTTCGCCTTCGCCCAGGACGCGAAGAGAAGCGTATGGGGTATCTGGTACACGTCTGCAAGAACCTCTACACGGAAAGGGTCATCATCTTCTTTCGTCAAAAGAAGGATGCCCACAGAGCCCGAATCATTTTTGGCCTACTGGGCCTTTCATGTGCTGAGCTGCACGGTAGCATGAACCAGACGCAGGTGAGTCAACTTGAAAATCTAATATATTACGGTACTTTGCTGACAATTTCCCTCGACAGCGTATTGCTAGCGTCGAGTCTTTCAGAGACGGCAAGGTTTCCTATCTATTGGCAACTGATTTGGCCTCTCGTGGTCTTGATATCAAGGGTGTCGATACTGTCATCAACTATGAGGCTCCTCAGTCCGTAGAGATCTACGTGCATAGAGTTGGTCGAACAGCCCGTGCTGGACGTAACGGTACATCAGTGACTCTCGCTGCTGAGCCCGACCGCAAAGTTGTCAAGGCTGCTGTCAAGGCTGGCAAGGCTCAGGGATCTAAGATTATAAGCCGCGTCATCGAAGCAAAGGAAGCCGACAAATGGCAAGCTGAGATTGACGAGATGGACGACGAGATTGAGGAGATTGAGAAGGAGGAGAAGGAAGAGAGACATCTTGCTCAAGTTGAGATGCAGATCAAGAAGGGTGAGAACATTATTCAGCATGAGGCGGAAATCAAGTCACGACCGAAGCGAACATGGTTCGAGACGCAGCAGGATAAGAACAAGGCCAAGCAGGCCGGAAGAGACGAGCTGAACGGGCCACGAAACGCAAAGAAGAAGGCTGGCACAGGCAAGCTGAGCAATAAAGACAAGAAGCGTCTGGATGCAAAGGCACAGCGGGCTGAAGGAAAGGAGTGGAAGAAGGGCAAGACGGCGGCAACAAATGCCGTGGGCAAGGGGGGGAAGAAGGCTCTCGTCAAGGGCAAAGCAAAAGTGCAGATGAAGAAGCCAAAAGGGAGGAGGTGAGCAGGTGGATAGAGCCAGTTGATGTATGTAAATATTCTTCACTTCGCGAGGTGTTAATCAAATAGAAACCGTTACTTTGTGCACGTTGATAGACCCGCCTTTTGTACGGAGTAGTACGAAGTATGTAGATTTTATCTGGGGAAATTCCGCCTTGGCGCGTGCCGTGATGATGACATAATGCGACTAGCTAGATCATTTCCCGATCGCCAGTGACTCTCGACGAACCCAAAGCAACGATCACGAGGTCCAGCACAAAAACTTATTGGCGGTTTGCAGCAAACGGCATGAACTACGAACTGCAGCACTGCGCATGTCAGGCGCCCGCCGCATGTGCTAAATCCCGGTAGCAGACGGACAGCTGTCAGAAGACTGGTTCGCCTGAGAGGTTGACGACGCCAAAGTGCCGAGTTTCTTTTTTCTCCCATTGGAGCATCGCAGCGAGCAACGCCTTAGCTCTGGCTGGCTCTACCGAACGGGAATATACCTATATAAGACGGCTCGAACTCGGGGGGCCTTGCCCTGTCTGATTAGTCACTGAAATACCCTGCAACAAAACTGGCTCCTTTCAGGATACTATTCGGTCTTGGACGAACCCGCACGGCCCATCGCCACAACCAAGGCCTTGCTCGATATCTACTGCCTTACACCGTCCGAGATCGCTACCGCGAGCGACTCTTCAATTTCCACCTAGACACCCTTCCGAAGCTTAAGCACCGCATCCAGAGCCGCATATATCGCTACATACTCGGCCGACAGAGCAGACGACGCACCAAGACTCGGGTCGTTGACCTAGTCGCTCGGCAGGGCCAACGGCTGCTGCTGGGACATCCGGGACGGCGACCGACCAAGCATGTGACGGGGCGACCGGCGACATCACCGCTCAGACAGCTCAAGATGCCACCGCCGGGGGATATGGGTTATGCGCCCCGGATGAATGACATGTCCCGAACACCAACAATGGGAGATGGCGCGGAGAGGGGCGAGAGGGGCTATCGGCGGAAGAAATTTGCCGCCATGGCCGGAGCTATGGCCGGGAATATATATCGGACTGGCCAGATGGCCGTCACGGAGATTCGGGAGACGTATGCTCAATCCAAAGCAAGGGGCCTGAATGGCGAGTTCGACTTGCCCGGAAGCATGCACATCCCGGGTGCGTTTCCGGATGTGGCTATAACGGCACAAGGCAGCGGAGAGCAACTGATCATATTCCCAAGTTATGCAAAACAGCACACAAAGAAGGAATGGGCTCAACCCTCAGCATATGATCAAGAGGCCGGCAGCTTGCAGGATGAGGGATACTGGCGGTCGGAGTGGGAGAGGCATCAAGACGAGACAGCCATTGTAGATGTTGATGTTCGAGGCTGGATATACTCGCCCCATACCGGTCCAATGACCCGGAGAAATCGCATCCTGATTGGACTTGCGCGACAGCTTAGTGGCATTCCTGTCCCGAGGGCAGACCAGAATCAGGGGCCTGCGCCTCCCAGCATGAACGAGGAATTACGAGAGCAGGAGAAGATTGCGCAAGAAGCTGCCATGATTGAGCGTCGGGGCCGAGAAGAGAAGCGTATAGCCAACAGTGGCGCCTACAGCGAGCAGCCTCGTGAGGACGCAAGCTTTGGGGGACCCGCGTACCCTCTTCCTCGACCGCTGCCTCCTCGAGGAGACAGTCGGACGCCCGATTCAATTCCAGGAAGCCCCAAGCTTCCGACCAGACAGAACTCGGCATTGGCCAACGAGCTCACCGATGCCGAGCTGACCACGGCAAACGCCAACTTGATGGCCAGGATAGCACCGTTCATGACCAATCCGCTGGTGGCTCTCCCCATTACGATATTTTTCTATAACGAATCGAAATCACAATCCCGAAGCGTTTTCACAGACGATGCTGGCCATTTTGCCATTCGGGCGCCGCTGGATTTTGTTCCTACGCACATTAGGGTGCTCGTAAATGAAGGGCTCTCGACCACGCAAGAAGTCGAGTACATCGAGCCATATGGCGTCAGTCTCATCAGCGACATAGACGACACCGTTAAGATGTCGAACATATCAGCGGGTGCTAGGGAGATTTTTAGAAATACTTTTGTACGGGAACTGGCCGACCTCACGATTGATGGAGTCAGGGAATGGTACGGGAAAATGCAGGGACTTGGTGTGAGTGTGCACTACTGCTCCAATAGTCCGTGGCAGCTGTTCCCCATGCTGGCGACCTTCTTCAAGATCTCTGGGCTTCCACTTGGATCTCTGCATTTGAAGCAATATTCGGGGATGTTGCAGGGCATCTTCGAGCCTGTGGCAGAGCGAAAGAAGAACACGCTGGTTCGCCTTCTGCGAGACTTCCCGAGCCGCAAGTTCCTCTTGGTGGGAGACAGTGGAGAGGCCGATCTGGAAGTATATACGGAGCTAGCACTGGCGTATCCAGGGCGGATACTGGCCGTCTTTATTCGAGACGTGACGACTCCCGAAACAGCTGGATACTTTGAGCCATCCTTTGAAATGACTCGGCGGACCATGTCTGGCTTGACCTTGAACAGCAATAGCGCTGCAAATGGCAGGCAGACGGTGAGGCAAAACTCTTCGCCAGGACCTGTAAGCAATGCAAAACCCCCGGCTGGGCCAGTCATGGGCACCTTGATCGACTTTTCCGACGAGCCTGAAGAGGCAAAACTAGACGACGCTGCGGCCTTGGAGCAGATCAGAAAAGCAAGGCCCGGTCCGTCGGCCAGCGCCGCAGATTTGCTCGCTCGGAAACCTCCGCCGCCGCCTCGTCCAGCCAAACCGGCAGCTCTAGCCAGCGCACCCGCTTTACCAACCGCCCGGAAGGGATCAGTAGGCCTGGGGATTTCAGGGGCCACTTCGAATACCGGTCCTGAACCGCCGCCAAAGCCACCAAGGAAGCCCGTCGGCCAGAGCGCCGTGAATCAGCCCGTTCACCCATTGGCGCAGATACAGAACTCGTCCCAGCAGGCTGTTGAATCCACCAAGACAGCAGCAAGGGAGGAAAGCAGAGCTGACAAACCTCCTCCGCCCCCACCACGCCGCAGCACGAAGAATCTCAGCCCCAGAATGGCCTCTTATGGACGTGGAGCGTCGTCCAACTCGGACGTCGACTTCGATCCGCTCCCACCGTCGCTCGCGCCGGTGCCGGCCGCTACTGGGCTGTCCTTTTACCGCCCCAACAGCCGCTCTGGAAACACGTCGCCCTCGGGCTCGCCAACAATGGGCGCGGTGAACAAGAAGCTCGAGTTATGGAGACGACGTTTAGCTAGGGCGCACGACCAGCTTGACCAGTTGGGCGTGGCGCTGTATACCTGGCGCAAGGGGCAGGACGTCGAGGCAGAGGCTGTGGGGATAATACAGCGCTACCTCGCAGAAATGGAAAAGGAGGCGAGGATGAGGAGGTCATAGACGGGAATAGAGGGAAGTTTATTGCTTTTTAATACTTGTTTTGTGATTTGTGTTGTCTGTGTGTTCAGGATAGGATAGGGAGTGAATTTGGGCTTGGGATGATAGACTTGGACTACATTACACGCTTTCTTTTTTTTTTTTTGTCTTCTTGTTGCGTTGCTACATACATATAAATAAATGCAGAGATAGAACTTGATCGAGGAAGGGTGGGGGAGTTTTTGCGTATACCAAGAATACAATAATACTTTTCCAATTACAAACAAAACGTACAGTCGATTAATCTCATCACATGTAATTCATTAAGGGAACCCGAAGCTAAAATAACTGTGCAATCATTCAGAGAGCGTCACTCCCTAATACTAATTTTATGTGAGAATACCAACATCCAAATTCAATACAAGTTGCCCCCCTCGCAAGGAAAGGCCAAATCAGGACAGGACAGGACAAGACAGGAAAAGAATGCTACAATGAAGCAAATGCACCCATAAAGCCCAAACAACTCCTCCAGGTTTATCCCTCTTTCCCAATGCTCTTCTTCATATTCCCGATTTCTAAGAAACCAGCCTCTTCAAAAGGGGGGAGCGGGGGGATTTACCCGCTTTATATCCCCGTCTACACCCGGTGAGTTATGAATTCGACTACCGCGGATTATTCAAGTTCCCAGTGAGGTTCATGTGCATCATGGCATCTGCTGTCCAATCCGTCTCATCCTGGTCGTCTCCCCAGAAATCGAGACCTTCGCGTCCATCTACGCCTGGCAGCCGAATCTGGGGTGGTCCTTGACTCAACCTAAGTCTGGCTGGTGGTGTATCTGGAGCATGCGATGACTCTGGCTCGACAACAACTGATGGTGCATCCTGCCCTCTGTAATCCATTTGCCTTGATTCTGCTTGCTCATAGTGCTCATAGTGTTGTGCCGGCGGCTCGAAGTGCTGCGTCTGTTCATAGTGCTGCTGTTGCGCCGGCTCATACTGCTCAAATGGGTAGCCTTGGTTATTTGATGCTGACGGACGCCGGTCATAGGACGGAGTTTCTTGGCCATGCTCCATACCAGGGTAGTAGCCCGTTGGTGTTGGTTGGTCCTCAGAAACGGCTGTGGCATATCCAACTTGGTCTGTATGAGCCATGTGGTCCATCTGTTGCGTAAACTCCTCTTGTTCCAGAATCTGTGGTGCTTGTCCAACATTTCTCAAGTTGGGTGGGACCGCGGCACCCCCCAGGCTACGGAGGCTGCCCGTCGATGTCCTGTTGGCTTCTGGTCCCTCGCCTGGCTCAAGCACGCTGGCATCGAGATCGCGAATAGCGAACTGAGCCATAGTGCGCATCTTTCGCGTCACCCAACCTGCAAGGATCTTTCCTCGCTGCTTCTCTCCCAGACGAGATCTTGGGAAGTCGCCTTTGTTTACAAACGCCACAATGTCGGCAATGATCTGATGTTCACTCAAAATGGCGTTGACGATGACCGGCACCATGGAGGCAAGATAAGACTTGCGGCTCACTTCTACCAAGACCACAACTAATCCACCAGCTTGGAATACCGCACTGTAGAATTTCAATCATTAGTCACATGTTTTCTCTTGGTTAGATATTGGGGAGAAGTAGACTGCTACACTTACCAGCCGTTTGACACAATGTTGCGATGGCAACGCTCTACTGAAAGCTCAATATCCATCGGGAAATGGCTTAGGCCATTTATCTCAAAAGTTTCACCAATGCTGCCAAGCACAAACAAGACCTGCATCTCCACAAGGGCGCCATTGGGTCCAATAGGCCGGTTAACATTATGCAAGAAGCCAAGGTCACCAGTTCGGACATATCGCACGTTGGGGTCGCCGTCCACTGTCCGGCCATCAAACCGCTCCACATCAAACTGGTCTTTGGAGCCATAGAATGCCTTGACGCATGCCTCGGAATCGACCCAGATCTCGCCATATTCTCCATCATAGCAATGGGCGCGGCTTTCAGGATTGACAATGGCAATTTGGGTGGACACTGGTACCATGCCAGAATCTTGCAAGAGGAGAGCCTGGGGATCCGAGTCGTGGTCCACGGGAACGATGAGGCCGCGTCGAAGAGCCTTGGTATCAAGCCAGAGTTCAATGGGCTCAATGCACATGTAAGATCTCGAAGCAACCATCGGGTTGAGCACATGCGAGTAAACCGTATTGATGGCTGTCCGGTCCAGCCCGGCCTGCGCAAAATGGAGCCGCACCTTTTGGAAAACATCTACTCGTGGCCGGCCTTCGGCAGAGATCATCATATTCTTCAGCTCGTGCATGGTGAAACCTTTGCCTGCCATCGAGGACATGGCATGATCAAGCATCTGCGGCGTCGCATAGGTGTCCTTAATCTTATACCTCGACAGAGTAACGAAGAGAGAGATGGGATTTTGCGCAAACTCAACAGGCGACAATAGGTATGTCGGGGTGCCAACATAGATACCCATCAAGCAGGTATGCACAAAACCAAGACCTGTTGTGCTTCGTACACACCCAAGAACGGGCCTCGAGCTTGTCATTTGGCATGTCTCTTTTTGGACTTTGCACATGCCCAAGATTGTATCGTGTCCAAGTTGGACCGCAATTCTCCTCTGGTCCGGCGTCCAGTATGTCCAGATAAGGACGGGATAGCCGGGCCGGATCCAAGCAGGATCTATTGTAAATCCAAGCTCTCGAAGGCCATTGTTCTGTTTAGAAGGTTTCGAAGTGTTGTACGTGTTTGGCATGGAAATTTTCAAGATCTGCGCAGACTGCTTGATGTGGCTCGAGACGATCTTGAGCTTGAGCAGATGGTCCACATCCTGGTTGACCAGAACTGCCTTGACTTTGTAGTCGGCAATCAGATGCAAGAAAGCAGGGACATCTTCGTTGAGTCGATTCTGGTCGAGCGGCGCCATTGGAATGATGACCGCACCGAGGTTGATACCCGCATGAACTGCAAACACAAACTCTTCAGAGTGTGTATACATGAGGACTAAATGATCGCCTGGCCGTACTTTGACCTTGTTCTTGAGATACATGGCCACAGCAGCCACCTTAGAATCGAACTTTTTCCATGTAATTCCCTTGCCCTCTCTGCCTCTGCCGTCAATGGTACAGTAAGACAATTCTTCTGGCTGACGAGCAACACGCCACTGAATGAGGTCAGTAATGCATGAAAAGTTGTTGAGCGGTGTAGACGTTCGGTCGTCGATGACCACCTCTCTGCGATCAATTCCAGAATACTGCTTATCGGCAGGAGCCAGAATATTTGTCCTTGACTCAGAGGCGATGGGCGACCAGATACCGCCAATGGGGTCAACACCAATAGGCAGGTTGAGAACCGCATGCTCAACGCCGAACTTGACATGCACACACGGGAGGTTCCCAAGGTCAAACTCGCGACGGCACAGCATGTTGCCAATCTCCCGTCTTCCGTTCTTGATCACTCGTGGCAGCGCGTTCGGGGCTGTGATCATAACGCAGTAAACCCGAAGGTGATGTTCCTGCATAAGCACCTCCATGCATTTTTCTGCCAGTGAATCCAACAAAGCCGTATCAGGTTGTACTGGTGGGCCACCTGAAGTAAGAGGCGCTGTCGATGCGGCGGCTGACTCTAGAACCACGACAGGCAAGTGCTCATCATTGACGAAAACATCAAAGGCAGAGCAGTCATGGATCTTGGGGACGTTCTTGACAATGCTGACGACAATGTGTTGAACGAAGAAGTACCTATACTCAGCGATCCCTGCATGGCCGTGCTCAACCCACTCAACCTTTTGTCGGATTCGGTCCTCGTACAGACCTAATATATATATCTTGCCCTCAATGACTGTGCCGAGAAGACCAGTCCGCAGGAACTCCGGCTCCACAGCGGTCGGCGTTGGCTCCCCAGGCTCAAACTTATATGGGCGTGCATGGAAAATAAGTTCTGTGTTCTTGGGCTGCGCCCAAAAGCCTCCAGACAGAGATGGCGAATCAACCCAAATCTCGCCAACTGAGCGTGGGGTGGCTAGAAGACCAGTCTCAGGGTCCACGACAGCGAGTGTAGCATCAGGGATGGGGTATCCGAAAGCGCCGACGCGAACCATTGTAGACTCCAGCGAAGTCTTCTTTCGTGCTTCATTACCATGAGCGATGACGACAACTTCGTTGGTTTTCAAGGCCTCTCGATCCAGGATGACTTCTCCCAGCTCAATCTTCTCATCCTGTTCCTTGGTTGTCGTTGCTCCGCCACCCAGCAGACTGCCAAATCCGTTTGAGGGAGCCGGCTTCTCCTCTTCTTCTTTTTCACCCTCAGACTCCTTGCCGGAGTCATCCAGCTTCAATTGAACCCCCAGCCGCTCTTCGCCACCCAGCCAGTCTCGAACGCTAATAATCATGCCGCCATGCTCCGGAAGGCAGAGCATTGGAGCCACGACCTCGCGCGCTCGCGGATTTCTCAGGGGCCGCAGCCATCGATCTGCCAAAACTTCGTGAAACTCGCTGTCAATAGTAAGAGTATCAATTAAGCACAGCTTTACCGCCTGGAAGTTTGGTTCGGTTCCCTTCTTGAAGTTTCGTGTCGTCATGGGGTCTTGCTGGTAGTTGTAGGCGGCTCGCTTTAACCCAGGATAATCTGCAACCATGATGGTTGACCTGTACTTGGTGATCAAGTGCGCATACAAGCCAGGTGACTCCACAGCCTTGTTGTCAAACCAGACAGTTGTATGACCACCATAGACAGTCAGCAAAACGCTGAGAATCAAGCCAACTCCCTGACGAGGATCTAGATAGGAAAGCAATATCTCGCTACTAGCTCCACCACCGATAAGCTTTCCGTTCTTGTCACGCAAGGACGAGTTGAAGGTATCACCAGGACCGGTGCCAGGAACAGTGGATATAATAGCACTTAAGCAGGCCATCTGGTGCATAATTGTTCGGTGGCTAAGAACAACGCCTCTCAAGTCACCGGTTGGTGCACGAGAAAACTCAATATAGGCCAGGTCCGGGACCGTTAAAGGGGGAGCATCCTCCTTCTTCTTGGGATGGTAGCCACCAAATTCATTAGTCTTCCACCATTCGACTCCTTTGGGCCAAGTGAGCTTCTGGGTGGTAATATCTCTCTGGAAGGTTTTGAGGTTGTTTTCCGTGGTGAGGGCCAGGTGTGCCTGCGTAGAGGTGAGGATATAGTTCAACCGCTGATAGTCCTGCAAATCATTGATTGGAACGGCCACCACTCCGGCAATAAAGCAGCCCAGCAAGGCGATAGCGAAGTCGATAATTTCCGTATCGCGATAAATAAGAGCCACTCTGTCACCACGGTACAAGGGACTCTTGTCTCGAATGACTTGCGCTACCTTTTCGGCTCTTGACGCAAGCTTGTCCCATGTAATGGAGGCCATCTCCTTGCCCTTACTATCTAGCACCCAATATGCCGGTCGTTTAGCGGTAGTGCGGGCACGATGACGGAGTACGGCCGCCATGTTATCGAAAGATGACATGGGTGTATTATTATCATGAGGGTCCTGAATAGCAAACGGCACCTCTCTGGGTTCAAGCGGCGCCTGGTATTCTAATATCTCAGGAGGAGGCATATCATTCGCAGTGAGCATGGGAGGCGCCATGGCTGCTGTTGGAGAGAACGCATCGCCGGAGTACCTTGGACCATAATCGCCCATCTGATTCTGCTCGTAGTGCTGCTGGCCTGCGAAGTCAGAGAAGTACCCTTGGTTGTCAAGCAATGTTCTGGTCCTGCCGTCATCTGGCTGGTGATACGACTCCGCATATGCACCATGCTGGTCAGGGTTGAAGGCGTAGTCGCCAGAGACCATAGTTCCGCTTCGCGTGGGAGGATCATTACTGGGACCTGGTAAGAAAAGCGAGTCCCGCTGCGGCATCATGGAATTCTCGGCAATTGGCCCCCCGGGGCGCAAGAGACCTGCCGGTGAGGCATTTGAGGTCGCATACGAAGAGCCTGGAGGAGGAGCGGCATAACTCGAGTCGGGCCGCTGCATATGATCGCCATAGTTGTTATTCGGATCGTGATAGCTGCCGCCAGCACCGTAACCGCCTCCATAACTGCCGCTGGCGGAGGTCATGGAGGTCATGACAGAGGCTCGGCGGCCATCGCTCGAAGGGTGCGTCGAGGTCTCGGGAGAGTGTATGCTCAGGCCGGAGCGAGACTGTGGAGGAGCTGGGGCTGGGGTTGTTGGGTGATGGGCAAACTGCGACAATAGCATGGTCCGCCGCTTCTGATATCTATGATTAATCTCGTCAGTTCATGATCCGCACCGCCGAGCGAGCGCCGCCTCCGTTGCTGCCGCCGTCAGCGTGCTGGGTACATGCTGCTCACCCCTTCTCGGTAATGTCACCCTCCTGCGCGCCGTACCGTCAGTCAAAGCTCGAATTGATGGCGGAAGAAGCTCCAGGCGGACAACCTACCTCCAACTCGCGGTCCAGCTCCTGGAGCCTTGCCCGCAGCTCAGGATTGTATTCCGCCATGGCTGGCAAACAGCGCGCCGTTGTTCAAACACTTGCGCAGCACTTATGTTTGGCTGAGAACGAGGGACTGGCGCTTCGCCATGCCCAGACTCACCAATAGCGCGAGTCTCGTGATGCGGCGAGGTTGAAGTTTGAACGGAGTTGTCCGCGGGCTGCTAACGGCAGGCAAGCTTCAAGCCTTGGCCCTGGCTCGCAAAAAGCGAGGAGGGGCTGCTGCTCTAAGCATTTTAGCGGTTAAAACTGCCGCTATTACAGAGGAGTTGGCGCTCCCTAGCGCTTGTCGGCCAGGGCAGAGGCTTGCTAATCCAGGCTAGGCAATGCTGAACCTGCGAACACGAGGTCTTATGTAATGCCGGTTTACATTCGAAATACGAAAGGAATACCGATGCTTTGCACTGTTTTCCGTATGCAATGCATGTACTACTATGAACTGGAGAAGGCAACCTCCAACTGCCTCCTATCTTACGCTATTCCGCTATTTCCTAATGCCTATATATATCTCAGCGTCCTTCGTTGCTACCTCTAGTAGGTACCTTCCATGCTTGGAAGTTGTGAGTGCAGCCTGATTCCTCTGTACTGATCCTGCAACGAAAATGCAGGACATAAATAGCACGGAGAGTTTATACGAGAGGATGCATGCAGAATTCATCAGGGATGAATATATTTTTGTCTCATTAACGCCTGTCAATCACCCCAGCTGAACGACTTCCGCAGCAGAGACTAGGATAGTTCGGAAATAGGACACCACCTTATCATCGCGATAGTCTTATATGCATATGAGCGAAATACGACGTTCATCGCTAAGAATAGTAAAAGCCGCTGCGGTCCCTTTTTCCTTTTTAGAGAGAGATAGCAAACAGCTAACAAATTCACGACTTTCTTATTACAATATACTTAACGTCACGACAAGACGATCATAACATTCTAGGGTAGGTGAAATAGGTAATTGACGTTTACGTAGGTGCGTTCACATCTCCGTGAATGCAACTCGGGCCTACATGTGCATAGTGGATATAAATGACTGGATGCATTTCGTAAGCATCTCTATCAAGTCAAGGATCAGTTGGTCAAATTGGAGGAAATCTCTATAATCACACATGTCGTCAAAGAACGTTGTTTTGCCCATATGAACCATTTCAGGCTATCCAAATAAGCCCCAAAACATAGGTAATGAATAGCAACTCCCATCAAACACTGCATCTTCTATATAAACAAACTCTTTCAAGTCTACTTTTAACTCATATTCCTTCAACCAGAATCTACCGAATCTGGTGACTCGACGCAATGCCCCCTGTTCCTCCAATGTTCACTGACCTTCTTTGGGTCTTTGCCTTTGTCCAATGTCTTCAGCCGGCTGCATTCATCTTTTGTTTCATTCTATTTCGCGTTCTAAAATAGATTAACGACTGGGAACAATGAACTGGCCCGTTCACTTGTCTACTTGTTCAGGCTTGATGGGAATGTCGTGCAGTAGCTTAAATGTGATCGACATCGCCCTCAGGTTATAAACAAATCTTCATATACTCCGGATCAAAAAACAATTTACCGCCAAACTTATACGACTGTTCGTTTTCACTGTTACGTCGATATTGTGCGTCAACTCAGCTTGCCATCAAATAGTGAAACACACCTAAAATGTCAAAACCATACCCTTTTCAGTATCTCGATGACGATTTCTTGGATGCATGGCAGGATAACGGCGTATGTCCAATGGATTTCGATGATTACGCCTCTTCGGGTAGCTTATTTCCAGTCAGGTTGTCTCAGCAGATATTTGCCGGAGTACAATCAGGTGCAGCTCTCGATACGGATACAGTTGATGCGGTAATCAAACGTGAAGACAACTTTGATCTCGACCTTTCACTTAATTGGATGCCGTAAGTACCGACATGAATAATCAATGCCTTTCTACTAGTTGCTAACATCATGTTGTAGGGATACATCTAGCCACCAATTCTCACATAACCAGTTTCCAAATAACACCCTCTTCCCTTCAAGGACTACCGACCAGCTATTGCTACCATTCAATAACCAACCAACAGCTCGTAATATCCAGCATTCTAATCTTGCCATTGACTCGGAGCAATATTTACATCAAGATTGCCCCTTATCCGCATATCCCCCCCTCGATCTGGACGAGACCGCTAACTCTCTGCCGTACGGCCATCAAGTCATCCAGCAGTCCAAACAGGCCCTCCCCTTGACTGCCCAGAATCTTCACATCAACGACTTTGGTCTCACACAAGGTGTGAATTTCCCGTCTCTCCTTAAACGGCGCGAAAACTCTGGCAGCTCAAAAGGGACAAGTCATTTCTCCCTCGACAACCGAAAGGTAAGCCTCAACAGAGCCGCGAAACAAAGGGGCGACCCCAGCTGCGACCCCTCTCTTTGTTACTCCGCAAATCCCGGCACACCCGCCCCCTGGGGCAGCCTGACGTGGAATGGGCAGCATCTGTTTAGCTACACTCCAAAGGGGCAGTGGCTGCGTGACCGGTGTTTCGACAAGCAGCAGTTCCGGGAGTATGCCGATAACTGCGGGAAAGAGACCGTCTTCTGGGTCCAACAGGCTCCTACACAGTGCAACCACCGCTTAGACCCGGAGGACAGGATCTGCCGTTGGGCCAATTGCCCAGTCTCTAATAGGACAATCACGGCCGGATGGCTCCGCGTGGCCTTTGACGAGTTCCCCCATCTCACGTCCAACGGGTCTCGGGATCCGCTAAAGTGCGCCGGCTCAGTCCACCTGTGGTGCTTTGAGCAGATCTTTGACCCTGCAGAGTTCCACCTGTCCGGTCGTCTGCG
The DNA here is from genome assembly GCA_003012085.1 of Trichoderma brevicompactum. Lineage (NCBI taxonomy): Eukaryota > Fungi > Ascomycota > Sordariomycetes > Hypocreales > Hypocreaceae > Trichoderma > Trichoderma brevicompactum. Next base: position 26,512 of record PXNZ01000067.1, read on the forward strand.
TCCTGAGGACAGACAGTTTCCTTTCGAGGACAAGAGCGTGGTGACGCTGGAAAAGTTGACCGACGCGGGAATCATAAGGGAGGCCTACCAACCCTGGTTCGCGCAGAGAATGCAGCGCTTTAATTTACATAATCGGATGGAGTATCGGGAAACTCTATCCTATCGTCTGAATAAGTATCATCTGGATAATCAGACGGCGGCTCGGCAAAAGGCGCGATCGAAACGGAACAACAGTAAGTCTGAGGATGAGCGAAGGACGATTGATGTGCATTTGGGCAACCTGAAAATGTTTGTCGAAATCACGAATAAAGCAAGACGCTCGAAGAAGAGCCGAAAGCTACGCATAATGAAGGCTGAGTATATCGGGATGGATTCGTCTGTCGCAAGCTCAACTCGTTCCGGAAATCCTTCACAGGCAACGCAATTGGTAAGAAATGGAGGGCAAACTGCGACGACAAAGCAACACCCAGAGATAGCTCTAGTAAATCCTTTCACACATGACTTACAGTCAAGGCAGAACTCTTTAGCGAGTGGGAATATGCCAGAGACATCAACTTGCAGAACGAAACCGAGTTACAGAAGACAGTCAGGCCTAGCACAACTGATTTCCGGTAGCACTCAGAATAGGGATTTGAATACATCTCACACTACTCCCCTACTCAATTTGAATATGAGTGGCAGATTGCCCAACTATTTTGACCCTTTGAATCCGGCTCAAAGCAGGATAAGATCATCCAACGAACCATCGCCCACAACGACAACAGTGCCGCCTAACAAACTTAACATGAGTGCCTCTAGTTTCAATTATTGTCAAAGAGCACCAGGAGCAAAGTTTAATATGGGAACTAGGGCGCAAGCTCGCCGTTCTCTACGGCCGCTTATAACGCAACCGCAGCAACAGCGAACATTTCCCAGTATGGTAGTGCCTTTGAGGGTAGAAGAGCAGCGACAGTTGAAGTCCCAATACGATAATCTGAATTCACAATTTGAGGCTCAAGGGGATGTTTTGATCAAACATGATCCCGACTCGGCAAATGTTTTTGCACAGCCACCAGGGAATGCCTTGGGCCTATTTGCAGGCAGCAGCAGTGGCACAAGCTTCCTCGACTCACACCGAAGGGATAGCACGGGTCAAGAGGACCTGGATATCGACCATCTTCTTGACCCTAGGTTATTTAGGAAGGAGCTGGAGACCGATAGACACCGGGAAGGCGTTGCTAGTGAGGAGAATACTACAACGTTTACGGCCCACACACAGACGGATCGCATCGGATGTCAACCTCTAGGACTTGTGGACCGTACTGTGAGCCCGCAGGATACCGCCGCATCAGAATCTTGGGACAGCCTCGGCAAGGTCACAGACAGCATGGTCTTTGGCGGCTGTAGTGGTGCTGATATTTCCCCTCTATTCGATGGCTTCTCAGCCGCCAATGGGGTTGGTGGTGAGAGCAGCCGCAACTGTTGATGGCGTCAGCATAAGCCGTTTGAAAGAGGCCCTGGGAACCCCCCTAAAGCGGAAAGAATCTCAGCCCCAGCGAGGCCACAACAAGTGGGCAGGATAGTCAAAAGACAGCGCACGGATTGCCTCAGAATAACAGAGCTTACGCCGTTTTAGATCTAGACATGCGGTTCCCCGGGTGGTGTCGACGGGGGGGTGCCCTTGCAGCCTCGATAAGGCCCATGGAGCTGCATCGGCACTCCCGAGGTGGAGAGCTGTTTGGTTTGGTGTTGACTTGCAGGCACACAGGCCTAGCTTTTGGCCAGCTGGCAGACTAACAAGATCCCCCTCTCACTAAAAATGAGGGCACTATTATGGCAGCTCCGGAACGGGAAACGTGAGGCGTCCCATGGTTCCGAAGGTAGCTGGACAATATGTGATCAGCCTCAACTTTGGCCTGGCGCGAGCCGCACGCAGCACAGAGCACTATTCGCAGGTGTCACCGGGCTTGCGAGCTGAGAAGAGCGCCTGCAGGACGAGATGTTCCACACAACAGGCAGACAGACGCAAAAAAAATATACGTTAACGTTTGCTCGCCTGATGTTGCAGACTAGAGGGGGGGACTTGAAAGGCATCTCCGATTCGCTCGTGAGTCCACACGTCTAGAGACGGAGACGTTGGTAGAGTTGCTTTGGTCATAGCCTATTAACCATGCAGACGTAAAGCTTCGCCCCGCCTGACTTTCAATCTATCATATGGAGAAATGCTTAGACAAGTGATTGTGTCAATTATCCACGTCCGATTGGCTTACTCTTCGCTCGGGGAGACTGCAGCAACTCACACGAACTGAGGGGCTTAACGCTGATCATGGGGACAAGAGGTGGCCTCAACAGGGGAGCCTTGTCGTCTGATTGCATTGCTTTCTGCCTGCCACTCGTGTCTATTTGGCAGTATCTGTTTTCTTGTCCCGTCGACGCATTAGGAATTTTGCGTTGTCGTCTTTGTATCGCGGAGGGGGTTTGCGTGGCCTCGATTTTATCATCCCACGTTTTAGGTACTCCGTACTTGGTCTAAGTTCAAGAGGTGGTGTGGGATCAGCACGTGCAAGCTAAGGCGCGGAAGATTGTATTTAGCAGCGCGCGGTTAGCCGTAGCCTCTCATGCAAGTATATAACCCTGTAGGTGGATTAGTAGCAATAGATAGACGAGGCTTTACTTATTTTTATGAAATTTGAGAGTGGATGAGAGATTTAGCAGCTCCGTGGAGCAATAAGCCGCAAACCACACCATGTAATCAATTGGCCCGGGGTTATTTTTGTGTCTGCCAATGCGTGTAAATGCACCTTTGCATGTAAGTCGAGAGAGGCCGGGCTTGGCTTCAGCCTGTCGCAGCCAAAGCAAGGGACCCTGTCGACGGATTAGCCTAGCAAAAGACTGTGCAATGATGGGTGATGATCCTCGGCTCACGAATCCCAACAGAATTGATGGGGGCTCGCCGGAAGAACCCCGATGGACAGAGAGCTGTTTTGCTGCGTCTGAGCAAAACATGCATCTAAGACGCAAGGTCTGGAGCGCGAGATGTTGCAGCTCAGCAAACCCCACAACCGCCCGGGGTGTGGGTGGATTAATGCAAGTACGGAGTAGCTTGAGTCGACGTGACTGGCTAGAGCGGGTTTTTGGAGATCCAAAGAGGCCAGATCCATGCGTGCTGATCAAACAAGACGTCAAGTCGCATGCCAGCACTGGTTTGGCGTGCTATTGGTGCCTCTCGTTACTACTAGTAATGGCAATAGGTCTACTCCGTACTGCCACCATAATCCATGTCCATACAAGTAGCAGAAGGCACCTTGACAGCTTGGTCTTGGGTATCGAGCTAGAGGCGCAGATGAGCCTCGGAGTTGGTTGGACAGCTCCGCATACGGCGGCGCTGCTTTGCGGCGGACATTGAGATGAGGCCATGTCTTAGGTCAGAATCAGCGCCGGATATCGCATCTGTGAGTTCGTACGGTGTGAGCGTCGTGACGGTTTGAGAGGGGAAGGGAGGCGGCATTCCAAGGGATGCAACCGCCAAGTCCCGGATTTTCAGAAGCTAAAGGATGTTGTGTGCGAGTGTGTGTGTAGATGGAATGTCTCAACCGGTGAAGATCCTGTAGGTTCCTGAGGCTGCAGCGAGCAGTACAAGTTGAGGTATGCTTACGGAGTACTCCGTACCTGCTACAGCACGCCTCAAATCATCTGACTGTCTGATCCATGGACAGGTTGGAGGTACCTGCTACCATGGACAGGGCAGCGTCTTAGTACCTCATCTTACGCGACAGGGCGACCAAGCTTGGAGCTGACCCAAGGTAGCAAATGCTACCTGGCAATCTTGAGGCGTCGGACGCTGTAATTAGAAGGACGACGAGCAGAGTAAATGCCATCTGTCTGCCCCTAGCACACAAGCGCACCATATCGAGCGCTGCTAGCAAGCAACGCTGCAGTAGCGCCCACACTGCTCGGCACTAGAGTTGTTTCTCCCGTAGAGGCCAGGCCGCTGGGACGTTGGCGGTTATTTCTTTACAAATCTAAACGAGAGAAAAATGCAGCTGGTGGTGTTAGTCTACGTGGAGCAACTGGGGAAAATCAGGTGAAGCAACCACTTCTGCCGCTGTAACTTTTAATTCGAGCTATAACTTTGTGTGTGCTGCAGGTACTTTAGGTGCCAAACCTTCAACTGGTAAAAGTGCCATTACCGGCGCTGTGGAAGCATAATACAGCACAGCTCAGGTACTGGGTACACGCTGCGCTATCCTGCTCCCACTGCAAAGCCTGGTGGTGCTGCAGCGCTCGCTTGGTTGCGTCGCTGGGTACTCCGTACTTGGACCTGCCACAAAGTCCAGCGCTGTTGAGTTCGTTTCCCCAGGCGCAAGCCCACACCTCTCCAACTCTCGCACGCCCCTCCTTTGTCCACATGCAACCAGCAACGCGCGGAGACGCCGAAAGACTAGGACAAACTACGAGGTGACAATGCGACGCTAACACCATCAACGGCCTGAACGGACGGGCCCTGTGCTGCACAGCGATGCCGCCAACGGCCTACGGAGGCCAGGCAATCATGGGCCGTCGAGTGGGTTCAAAAGGCGAGTCGTGATCCTCCTTGCCGGCGTTGCTCTTGATAGGCCTCGGGAGCGCAGAGACGACGACCAAAACCATCCAACACAGGCGCGCGCCGACGCTCTTCTCACGAGCCAGGAGGACCTTGCATCACAAAGTGCCGTCACGAGCCGTCGGGGGGCGATCCTGCAGCAGCTCTCCTGCTACTATTTCGTGTGCCGTGCCACGCAAAGGTCGGCGGCTCCGTGTTGTCGACGACCACCGGAGCAGAAGAGACAACGAGCAATAAGTTGCGTCTTGGCCACCACCTCTTGTCGTCTCTCTGCCGCGTCTACTCCAGCTCCAGCTCCAGCACCAGCTCTAGCTTGCTCGTGTCGTTTAGGCACGAAAAAAGCAGGATTCCCAGCTAGCCAGGGCTGCCACATACGTACTTGCGTACCTACATATCTACTAACTTTAACCGCCATTGCCTGCAGAGCGTCATCACATTTGCCATTGCCTTCACTTTCGGCGCTTTTACATATTACACCTTTTGGTATCACGGCACGTATCTGCGAACCAAAAAAGCATCGACGAAAAAAGACCCTTGGCGCCGGGGAGCATCGACTATTTGGGAACCCGAGATAATTTCCCATCTTGCCATAATATTTTAGACCCTTCTTCCCTCCCACCTCTCCGCGAGCAAACAAGAGTCTAGGCGCCTCTCCCACACGCCCCTCCAGAAAATTTACCTCGAGAGTGCCGTCATCACTGCATTTCCTCGCCCGCTCTCACATCTCAGTCTATCTTTATTTCTTCTTCAGCAAACCGGCTAGTCAGGGCAACAAGCTCCAAGTAGCGCCTCGTGGGGGAACCGGACGGCGAACGGTAGTACAACGCGGTCACGTGTGAGCCTCTCGTCGTCAGCGCCACTGAACAAGGAGAAGCCGAGATCAAAACGACTCCCTCTTTAATCTTCGCCTTCAAGGAGATATTGTGGCATTCTGCCTCTTCTGCGCTTTTTTGGCGTTTATCCCGCGTTGGGAGGAACCTTTGGAGTTTAGCACTGGAGCACAGCGTCGGCGTTGAGCGTTGCGCGCCTACAGACTGACTCGAGGGCAAAGCGGCATCCAGTTGGTCACTGCCCATCGCGACTCTGGCAATTGAGCAACACTAGGAGCAGGTTTTCAACCATGACGGAGGCCTTGTCGCCGCCTGCTTTGCAGGTCATCATATTGGTACGTTTTTTTTTTTTTTTTTTCCCCAATTTCCCCTCGCGCCGTCTGCTTTGCGGCTCCCGTGCGCTTCATTTCCTATCCCTCCCCCCCAATGGAGGCGATGCACCGTCGGACTCGAAATTGAGAGCGCTCAGATCGGGTAATTTGGCCGTGGCATTTCCGATCGGGATGCGTTTGCCGCCAGGGGGCCAGTGCCCCAGATCAAGGCACGTCGCAAACACCCCCTCTGCATGAAACGTCTAGCCGAGTATGCTATTGTCTGGCCAGAGTCGCTACCCCATTGGCACAGCTTATCGTGGGGCAGCGTCTCATCTGATAGCTCATCATAGATAGCTCAGCTTACACATGATGCGCGACATGAGGACATGCACCTTTATTTCGCGTTGACGGAAAGCCATCATGTCCTCGCACAGACATGGACATATGCGTATCATACAGTACAATTGCTAACCTTTTGCTGCTTTCCCGCCGCCGCTTTATAGGGTTCTGGAGGCGGTCCCCAAGAGTCAAATACGACTGCGTTTCTCGTTCGTTCAGTACCCCAGAACTGGCGCAAGGGTTCAATAGTAGCAGTTGACGGGGGCGTTCACCTGTCTGCCATCACTCGCCTCATTGAAGAGGCCTTGCCAGACTCACCGCCGCCGACGCCGACGCCCTCGTCTGTTCCTGCTCGTCAGATTCTGACAACCGGTCCCTTTGCTGGCCTGGAGCTGCCATTTACCACTGCCGCAGCAAATGCGGCTCATGTCACCCGCACTCTCGTCGATACCTATCTCATCACTCACCCGCATTTAGATCACATCTCTGCGTTCGTCATCAATACGGCAGGCTTGCCGGGTACCCGCCCAAAGAAGCTGGCTGGTCTTCCAGGTACCATCAAAGCCTTGAAGGATCACATCTTCAACAATGTCATATGGCCTAACCTTAGTGACGAAAACAATGGCGCCGGTCTCCTGACGTATCTAAGATTGGTGGAAGGTGGAAGCCCTGCACTGGGCGAGGGATACCTGGAAGTTTGTGACGGGCTGCTCGTCAAAACGTGGAGTGTGAGCCACGGCCACTGCATGGAGAAGCACACGCATCGAGGATCCTTCTGCAACCCGGTGCCGACTCGTCATGGTAGCCAAGACGGCTCAAGCATACCACTTCGGCGTGACACTTACTATCCGCATGCTCATGACTTTGCGGCACACTTTGCCCGTCGCGAAACCTTTAACCACCTTTACCCCCCAACCTCCTTCTCGCGGCGCCAGAGTCTGATGCCCCAGGCTGCGCTTGGCGGCACTTCATCGCCAGTGTTCAGCGGCGGCGAGTTTGAACCACGACACTGCGTCAACGATTCGAGCGCTTATTTCATCCGCGAGGAGACGTACGAGCGTGAGGTGCTCATTTTCGGAGACGTGGAGCCGGATAGCCTTTCCCTCAGCCCCCGCAACCTGTTGATCTGGCAAGAGGCTGCGCCCAAGATTGCATCGGGGAAACTGGCGGCCATCTTCGTTGAATGTAGCTACAGTGACGCACAGCCCGACGAGCGGCTATTCGGGCACCTGAAACCCGCCTATCTCATTGAGGAGATGCAGGTTCTGGCTGGCGAGGTAGAAGCCGCGCGAAAGGCGCGTGCCCTCGAGTCTAAGAAGCGCAAGCGGGACGCCGAAGAGAATCCGGAAATCCAGCGGAAGAAGATCCCGATCGTGACCATGCAGAGTCCTGGATCAGACGACCCGGTGTCGCCCAAGTCGGCCAACCCATTCAACATGCCCGCGGATTATTATTTTGCTGCCAAAGCTGATTCTGAGACGCCACACATCGCTACCCCTACTGGCGAGCTATCGCTGGACGAGTTTGACATTCCTGGCCCGTTGATACCGCCTCCCACTCCTGCCGTTACCGCAGCTGCCGATTCTGCCGTCAAGAAGCCCCTTGAGGGCCTCAAGGTTGTCATCATTCACGTCAAGGAGACGCTAGCGGATGGACCGCAGGCCGGCGAGTCAATATTGCAGCAACTGAACGAGCACGAGAGGGAGGCGCAGCTGGGCTGTGAATTCATCATTTCAAAACCGGGGCAGAGCTTTTATTTTTGATGTCCTTTCAAGTCACTCCCTTGTGCTCTTTTCCTGCTTTTCCTCTTCCCCTCTTGGATTATTAGCATCTTTCATGGTTATTTTTATTTTCGTTATGGGGGCGGTGGACTAAGGATGGCGGCGGTGGAGTCTCATGATTTTGTTTTTGCATTGGTCCCTGTTTTCAACCATGTGGCCAACAGGATGATTGATATGATGAACATGTTTTGTATACCATTGCGTTTGAATATCACGCTGATTATTCTTTTCTTGTCAATTCTTACCTTTTGATGCCTTTGATCGTCCGTTCTCATTAATTTGTGATGCAAATCTACAAGTGATTGACGTTGATTTATTTTATTTCAGTTTTTTTTTTGTCTTAAGCTATTTGTCTTCATTGGAGAGCTTCTTGTAGCCTTCGGCACCACCAAGGTCAACTTCAAACTGCGGCCTTGGCATTTCAAGAAGCTCCCTCGTCTTAGAGTAGAGAACGCCGCCCATGCGAGCCATGGGTTTCAAGACCTATGTAATCGTCAGCATCGTTGAGACTCGAGAGCTTACACTTTCTGCTCTTGGGCGGGAAACCAGAGAGCGGGATATGGGAAAGAAGATGGCAAAAGGCACTCGACATACCTCGGGAGAGACATAGTCCTTCTTTTCGCTCAGCGCGTCATTCCTCACCCAGAATCTTGTTCCTTCCAAGACTGCCAGCCAGGCGGACGCCCTCCCTGGCCTTGACCTGCTTTGAATCTCCTTGATGGAGTCCAACTTTGCTTCTATGCTAACTATGGCCTCCTTGACTCTTGGGGGCTTGACAGTCTCGCATGAATAGTCTGCCGTCAGACCGGCAACGTTCCACTCAGATGTCCCATAAGGGGTGTCTATACTAGCCGAGTTGGCGGCCTCAATGTAGTGCTCAGAGATGATATTGATAACACACTCCTTGGAGTCGCGCACGTTAATGTACGAGTCCCTCGGGCCCGTCGTTGCATGCGCAAACCCCACGACAAAGGTAGGCGGATCATGAGTGAACATGTTGAAGTAGCTAAACGGGGCAAGGTTCGCCGTCTTGCCATCTGGGGAAAGGGTGCTGATGAAGGCGATGGGGCGCGGAGTGATGGCGGAGATGAGGAGCCCGTAGTTGAGCGTCGGGGTGCGGTCTTCTCCAAAGGGATCGATCAGGGTGTGGCTCTTTGCCTTGTCGTTGGGGTTGGAGGACGAGGGAGAGGCGGCGTCGAGATGGTTGCTTCCCTCGCCGAATTTCCAGTCTGGGTTGGGGACTGTGCCGAATTGGACTTCTGTCGAAGTTGTGTTGGTGGCTGATGGAGACATTTTTTGATGGACTTTGGGTGGAGTCTTTGGCTTGATTCTGGATACTATGTTTGGGATGTATAAGGCGAGCAGCAGGTCAGCAAATCATATTCAGTGAATGGAACTGTGTATCCTATATATACAATCATGTTATGGATCGTCAAGCATCAAGAAACCGCGGCTCGTCTAGTTGGTGGAGCCGTGGGGTCTGTTTCCGAGTCGCCTCTGGCCTATCATTACACATGGCCGTCCACACTGAGGAGACAATTTGACCCCATCTTTTGATTCATAAGCTGGGATACCACATACCCTTTTAAGGGATGTAGAATAAAGATGGAGATGCGGGATGGCCTGAAAAGCTTGGAGCATGCATGATGAGGTAATGTCAAGCAGCATCATGTGAGTAATCAACTCGGCTAAGTAATATATCAAAATACCTAGGTAGTATCGGTATAAATATAAATCGTCGGGGCATGGCCTCTTGTTGCTTGTCATTGAGCCAATCACCTCTGTCTGTACGCAGATACGAGAGCAGGCCATTAAACCTCAATGAGCACCCGGTCAGTCAGTAGGCCTAAACTAGCCCTACCAGATGGATAAATGTTGGACACTGCTGCATGATAACTGGCTAAACTTGTTTGCGCGGCAAGTTTGGATGTCGCGCCATCCATTTCAGAGACTGGGAGCAAACTAGCAGTAGTAGGTTAAAAAAAGGTTGCTTAGATTGATTTGGATAAGATGCTTATTAGAGGATATATCGTGTCGGATAATTGGTAATGGTATAAAGTGGGGGATGCCAGCGACATGGTAGCGACCAGCATCTCATAAACTGGGATAAAACGAAGACATGCGAAATACATTTATACAGAGAAATTACGCGTTGAACTTTGAATAAAAACATGACTCGAATAGTTAGTTCTGAGTGGCAGAGCTCGATTCAAGCACCTAGACAAGTCACAAGTCGTGAGGCGAAAGTCGAGATGCGGTATCCAGGCAATTGCCATTATGTAAGCAGACCAAAGCACCGCGCTTGCCCCGCTAGTGCACTTCAGCTCTGCTTATCGGCTCTATCGCAGACAAAAAAAAAGTTACCGTGGGGTTGCTCCTGGAGATGCAAATGCAGCCCGCAAAGCTCGTCTCTTTGTCTTTTCCCTCTCTCTTCTTCCGCTGATGGAACCATGTGTATCCCGGCGCCTCGTCTCTTCCACCTCATTTCCGCTCCGACGTCATCTTCCCCCCAGCCCGGCCGGTAGACGGACGCGGCAGCTTTCCAGTCTTGTCAGTGCTGCAAGACACTCCAGATCTCCATCGTGTCGTATAGCAACGCCAAGACAATTACGATTGGGCAATTCGCCATACGCCTTCTATCCACTACCGCAAAATTATCCCATACGATTCTATTCTAAAATATTTAAAAAGGGTCACACCGATTCGACCACCATGACGACCACAGTCGAACTTGCCGCCGTCCCCTCGGCCGACACTCCTGGTACTTGTATATATATGCATCATGACAAGCGCTCATACGTGTTTGGTCGCGTCTCAGAAGGAACGCAGCGGGCATTTGGGAGCCGTAAGATACATATGGGAGGGACGGAACACGTCTTCCTCAGCGGCAGCGTGAACTGGGAGCAGCTGGGTGGTCTCTGTGGCTATTTGCTGAGCGTTGGCGGAGCCATTGAGTCAGCCAAGGAATTTACGACGCAGGAAAATGCCAAGAGGGAACAAAAGGGCCAGAAACTACTGAACAAGACTCTCCATGCCGGAATTGCAGTGCATGGAGCGGACAACTTGTGCCACACGCTGGCGGCGTGCCGACCAGTCATCTTTCGACAGCCGATTTGTGTGAGGACCTACGAGCACAGAACAGACCCACGAGCGGTAGATGCGACAAATCTTGAGCCAGACTGGTCGGACGATGCGATCAAAGTCTGGAAGATACCGGTACGAAGAGCGCGATCGAGCAGCCCCCGAAAACGACGACACAGTGGCCAATCACAAGATGGAACCAACTCCATTTCGGCCGACAATACTTTAGAAAAGACAGACTTCCAGCCACGAGCATCCGTATCAGACCCTGAAGTGGCGGCCGCAATCGTCGAACGGATCATGTTCAATGGTAGTCTGAGAAACAGGTCTGTCTTGATACCGAAGAAGCTACGAGATCTGAAGCCGACAGACAAGGCTGCCATTGTGGAAAATAGCACAATCAAATTATACAAGGGGCCATATGGTGCAGAGTTGCCAAACCCAGATGACACTGCTTGGCATTTCCCCGAAATTGGAGAAATTGGGGTGGATGAGAGGAGTGACAATGTTCTCGCAATCAACCACTTTCCACTTCCTAGGACTACGTATGGCGAGACATCTATGAGCTACATCATCAAATCTCACGACCGCAGAGGCAAATTCAACGCTCCTATTGCAAAATCTTTGGGGGTTGAGCCTCGGGATTTCAAGCTGCTAACTGCAGGCCAGAGCGTTCAGGGGAAGGACGGCCTGGTTACACCTGATATGGTTCTGGGAGAGCGTCAACAGGGAAGAGGCTTGATTGTAGCCGACATTGGCAGTCAGGACTTTGTTGACTCCTTCATGGAGCGGCCTGAGTGGAAGAGTAAGGAGTTGATGGAAAATATTGCCGTCATGTATTGGATTCTGGGGCCAAATATGACTGAGGATGCTCGAATTCAGCAGTTTATCCAGCAGCACCCTAACATTAAGCACATTTTCTGCGCAGAAGATACGTGCCCAAACATGATTACGCACCCCGGCGCAGCGACCATCCAGACTAAGCTGCGGCGAATCGATCCCGAGAGGTTTCCCCTCCTCAAGTTTGAGAACACGGTTCGATATCCGGCCCCTTCAGAAGGCTCTCCGATCGAGCTGGGGCGGGCTGGACAAAAATTTCAGCTTATGCCGCGCCTCGTATTCGATGACCAAGCTATCGCTCCGTTCACCGATTTGGTTGAGGCCTATGAATCAGTGGACGAAGAGGTCCTCAAAATGGCCGAAGAGGCTCGCGCCGAAGCTACGGACCCTGCGTTCGTGGAGCGGATTGAGACGGAAGAGCTTGATATCCCGAACCGAGATGCCGAGATTATTCCACTTGGCACGGGATCATCTGTCCCCAGCAAATACAGAAATGTTTCTGCTACGCTGATTCGCGTTCCAGGAATTGGAAACTACCTACTCGACTGCGGCGAGGGGACTCTGGGCCAGATTCGGCGTCTCTTTGATGCTGAAGAAGCTGCAGATATTCTACGCAATCTACGGTGCATCGTCATCAGCCATGTCCACGCAGACCACCACATGGGCACTCCTTCTCTCATCAAGGCATGGTATGAACAGACCTTGAAGGACAACAGCAACGCCACGCTCGCAATCTCTTGCATTGGGCGTTACCGAATCTTGCTGGAGGAGCTGTCCCAGATCGAGGACATTGGGTTCCACAGACTACGCTTCCCCAGCTGCCCCTGGCCCAAGGAGAGAGACCGAGACCTCACCACCAAGGAGGACCTTGGCGAGGAGAACTTTGGTCTCGCGTCCATCAAGCGAGTTCCCGTCCCCCACTGCTGGCGCTCTTTCGGCACCCAGCTGGAGCTTACATCTGGCCTCAAAATCGCCTACTCTGGCGACTGCCGACCCTCGAAGCTCTTTGCGCAGGAATGCCGCGGCGCCCACCTCCTCGTCCACGAGTGCACCTTTGGCGACGATAAGCAAGATCACGCAAAGGCCAAGAAGCACAGCACCATGGGCGAGGCGCTTGGCGTTGCCCGGGAGATGCGCGCGCGGCGCACCCTGCTGACGCACTTTTCGCAGCGATACTCCAAGTCGGACTCGCTCAGGAGAGATCGAGTCGAGGGCGTGGAGCACGATGTGCTGCTGGCGTTTGACTTTATGGCGGTGAAGCTGGGGGATTTCCAGAAGGCGGCGTGTTATTTGCCGTCGGTGCAGAGGTTTATGGAGAAGTTGGCGGACTGATTATGTATATAGAATATGTGGTTATGATGCCGGCCATCATTGCTGGTTTGTTTGCTTAGACGTGGTATTCAAGATACAATCAATCCCCTGTTAGCACGCGGGCTCAAGTTCCCGTTTGTATATACTAGCTAGACATGTCAAGTCGAGCTCCATCTCCCCTGACAAACAGAACAATCCAATGCGCTCTTCTTTACCTATATACATTACATCTACAAACTATATCAACCAACCTCTATATCCAAGCAATAAATATCCTCTCAGAGCAATTATATATATATCATGACCTCCTCGGCCCACCCCATCCCATCGTCTCATAACACGACGCCACTTCATCTTCCCCCCTCCCCTCCAACATGGCCAACGCCGTCATCCGATTCCCATTCTTCCCCTCCTTTACCGTGTCCTTGTCCTCATTTGTGAACCGTAACGGCGGCGGCAGGGCCGAATCACGCGTGAATCCCGAAATCATCGATATCGTCCTATCAAAGGGGTTGAGTCTTGTCGTGGAGCTCTGCGCAATAAGTCTGCCGCTGGCGTCCCGCTCATCGCAAGAGTATATACTCGATACGGCCCTAGGAGGCGGAAACCGAATAAGAGCGTCATCGTCATCGTCCACGGTATTGCTATCAGAAGAATCATCGCGGTACATGAGCGGAACTTGAGTCTCGCGCGGCGACTCCACGTCACTATCATCATCATCAACTTTACTCGTCCAGCTGGAGGTGTTTGCTATCCCCGTTGCAAGCCGCGTGTTGACGCCAAAGCTAAGCCTACTCCGCATTCCGAGATTCTCAGAGGAACCTCCTTCGCCGTTGAGGATCAGGTCCCGGTAGTCGCGGAGCCAGTACTCTTCTTCTCCGTCTTCTTTTTCGTAGGCGTCTTCGTCGGAGAACCAGTCTTCCAGGTCTTCGGCTTTCTTTGGCTGCTCGTCGGTTTTTGATTCCGTTATTGTGTTGATGGTGTCGTTGTTCTCCTGGCCAAAGGAACTTTCGGAGCTCGTCTCCCTATGATCGTGCTCCTCTTCCAATATAACCTGGAGATATGCATCCGACATTCTCTGCTGCTCTTCCTCGGGCATCACTTCCATTACCCCCTGAGCAGACGACGCTTTTTCTGCCCTTCTCCTCCTCCTCCTTTCAGCTCTCCTGGAATATCTCTCCCCGTCACCACTTCGAAGCCTTGGCTGTCGAGGTATCGGCAATCCATCCTCTGTCAGCCTCACTTTCGAATTGCAGTGCGGTCGAGGCGGTTTCCCCCTTTTCCTCCGCCTCTCAGACTCCCGATCCCGCCTCTTCCTCGCGAGCGTCCGCATCTCCACGATGTCGTTGACGATGGTCTCGCTGCACTCGCAAACAACCTGCTGGCAATCTTCCTGGTAAAACGATATCCACGAGTCGACTATCCGCAGCAGGCGAGGCCCCCTCGGTATCTTCCCAGTCCGCTTCGCGTGATACTCCCGTCGCGCCAACACGCTCGCCCGGAGATCCGTAAGATACAGCGCCGAACCACCAACAACAGCAAGCATACACGCCTCGCACCTCGCCTCGGCACACTCGGGCAATCGTCCCCAGAGCTCGCAGCCAAACACCCGCCGAAACTTCTTCTCCCCCAGCCACAGCGCAGTCATAAAGTCCATCCTCCGCATCCAGCCCTCGAGCGAAGGGCTCAGCATCTCCTTCAGCCGCAAGCTGCGGTATCGATTCGTCTGGATCGTGCATTCGTCCGCAATCAACAGCAGCATGTTGCGAACGACCCGCGGGTCCAGCGCCTTGTGCGCCGCGCAGAGCCTCGCGGTGCCCTCGGGGCAAAAGGGCATCTTGCGCTTGCTCATGCTGATGGCGAGGCGGGCGATGAGGTCCTTGGGCCGCAGCAGCGTGGCGTCGAGATCCTTGACGTTGAGCTCTTGCTTCGCGAGCCATTCTACAGCACGGTCGCCGGCGTAGTCGGCAGAATCCATGTAGAGCAGCTTGGTGAGTTGCCAGAGAGCTTCATCGGAGACGTCTGCCCGCCGCGATATGATAAAGGACATTGCTCCCTATTCGTTCTTAGCAGTGATATAAGCAACGATAGACTCACTCGATCCCGGTATAAAAAGGGGGTAAGAGTATATTAACACGCTTCTTCTCTTTAAAAAGATGCAGACACTATAACATAACCACT
The DNA here is from genome assembly GCA_003012085.1 of Trichoderma brevicompactum. Taxonomy (NCBI): domain Eukaryota; kingdom Fungi; phylum Ascomycota; class Sordariomycetes; order Hypocreales; family Hypocreaceae; genus Trichoderma; species Trichoderma brevicompactum. The sequence continues at coordinate 41,771 of PXNZ01000067.1, forward strand.
TTAACCCATCGCTACAACTTTTCCAGCTTCCCCCTTTTCTCCCCCCAAACTCCTATATATCCAACCCCGAGCAAAAAATCCTGTTCACAGAACAGGTAAAACAGAGCATATGCCGTCAAGCAACCACGCATGACTTGAACAGGAGTACAAAAGTGAACATGGACTTTTGTCTCTCTTTGTGCAGCCAAACCAATGTGAACCATGCCCAACGCTCCTTTCAAAGGGGCAAAAAATCACACTCCTCGGCAACCTGCATGGCATTGCTTGGTTGATCAAGTAAGTAATCCCTTTGTCTTTGCTCTCGCTTTTGTCCAGCTTCTACTCCTTAAGAACAACTTTTTTGTAATAGCCAAGTATAGCCACAAAACAAATCAGTTGGTTTGAACAAAGAGCCCGTGTGGCTCATCGTTTGCCGACCATTCGGTGCGCCATCAATCGAATCATCATCGTGGTTTTTGCAGCCACAGGCATTGCCGTGGTAGCTCATGATACTGATTCATGACTCTTATAGGGACATCTCGTATAGCTGATACTAGGAAAAGCCGTATGCTCCGTAATTCAAGTTCCTATGACAGCCAGTAATCCGAAGAAAAGAAAGAAAAGAGTTGTACCGCAGCAGGTCAGACTTTTGAACATTTTGATATGACAATTGTGGAGGGTATATTAGACTTTGAGAAGACCTTTGCACACTTCGTCCACCAAAAAGCGAGGCACCTGCCCTACTGCATCATGTATATATCCATCCCCAATGCTCACCCCTATCCGTGAATGTGGACGCCGGCCCTCCCAAAAACGATGAACCTAGAAATCAAACCTACGCTAAAATAAGGAAATAAAACAGGAGAAAAAATAATGAAAACAGGAAAAATGAAAACGACGGTCGGAACAGCAACGGCTCAGAGCGCTAAAGTACAATGACAATTCTACTGGGGATTATGTTGACGCCCCCCAGCTGGAAATAGCCCATTCAACCAGTATACACATCCAGTGTGTGCGCGCTACCAAGGAAACCTGATCATGCTTATGTAGTCATTATGAGACGGAATGTGTTGTCATGGAAAGTCCATGGCCATAGTTCATCCAACGTAAAGGGCGTGCTGTCTCCCCTTGTCCACCTCTAGTCGTCTTCTCTCGAATCGAATCTTGGCGGCTTCAGTTCCATCATCGGGCTGAGCCATTTCCTTGAACCACGGGTGGTTCAGGGCCTGCTTGGCAGTGATGCGGTGTGCAGGATCGTAGACAAATATCTTTCTCAACAAGTCAAGGAAATTCTTAAAGAACGTGGAGTTGGAGGGAATGATGTCCTAGAAAACGATCATGTTAGTTTCCTACCAGCAATAAAACCGGTGTTGCAACCCAAGAGACTTTGAGGACGTACGCTGAGATGCTTCATGGCCTTTACAAACCGTCGAGAACCCCTGGTTGTTTCGGGAGTCGGATAATCGAGCTTGAGACGCTTGAAATACCTAGTAGATATTCGTCAGCAAGGGCAATTTTCTTGACATGTTTTTGATGTTATAGGGGAGCGGATTGCTCACTTGGAAGCAGGATTTCCTCCACTCCTCGTGGACATCTTATTAACCGCTTGGACGAGGTGGTTATCTATTCGAGAGCCGACGACGGCTTCCATCATGGCCAGATGCTCGAGATTATCATGCGTTTGAAACAAGGCGTCGCCGGTAAAGAATTCAACCAAGATGCAGCCTATGCTCCAGATATCGCAAGGGAAAGACCAGCCCAATCCGAGGATGATCTCGGGCGCACGATAGTGGCGAGTACTAACCACTGAGGAGTGGTATTCGTCCTGAAAGGTAGCTGACCCAAAGTCAATCAACCGAATTTCAGTATCAAGCAGAACGCGTCGCTGAGAAGCCTGTCGATTAATCGTGGTAGACGACGAGGGAATCTTCCTGTTGTATGTAAACGTTTGATACGAGTTGTCACACAACAGGATGTTTTCCGGCTTGAGATCAGTGTGGATCAGGTTCAGGTCGTGAAGGACTAAAAAAAATATCCAAGTCAGTTTTGCTGCTGCTTCGTGTGCCGGGAGTAGTTCAAACTTACATGCTACACTGGTAAATAATTGCCGAGCAAAGTTCTGTATCTGGCTGTTGGGAAAGGGGACGAAGCCGTTGCCCTTGAGAAAGTCGAAAACGCTCTGGCCCAAAAGATCCATGACGATGCAGATGTGGCCTCGGTAGTCGAAGCAATCACGCAGGTGGATGCAACGATTCCTGTTCTCTTCGTCGTTGGCCTTGAGCGTGGCCAAGACGCGAAGTTCAATCCTAGAGGCGTCGCGGTATTTTTGGACAGAGCGGATAATCTTGACAGCCACGGGCTTGTTCCTCTTCAGATCACGGGCCTCAACCACTTTGCCAAAGGTACCTTGTCCAAGAAGGCGAACAATTTGATCTAGAAACAGATACAATTAGCCGCCAATGGTCCCAACAAGTCCGCAGAGAGAAGAAGGGGAGGGAAAGGCAGAAGAGTGCCATGTCCTGTATATACGTACACTTATCAGTCAGCTCTGCGTCCGGGACGACGATGTAATGTCCGTCATCATCGTCAACTTTGGCGTTTTTGCTATGATAGCGCTACAATCGAAGAGGAACAAGAGTTAGCAAAATTCAGATACTCTCCATCCAAACTCGGGTTTTTTTCTTCTTCGTCGTTCATCCCTCAACAAAGGGCAGCACAATCCAAACAGCAACATGTGCAGAAAGAAAAAAAAAAAAACTTACATCGTGAATGACCCGGACGGGAACCTCCGCAGACTTCTTGGGCGGGAAAGGCGGAGGCTTGTAGGCCATAAAGGCGCCGCCAAGGCCGTCGACGTCTCGCCGCTTGGCCTCGTTGGCAGCCTGTTGGCGGGTGGTGCGCTTGCGCTTCAAAGGCGCGGCCAGCTCATCATACTGGCTGTTTGAAGATAGAGATGTGGGCGCTGTGGTATTTAATGCCGAGTTTGTGCGGTCGCTAGACAGGGTAGAGCCGCCAGGCGTGGTGTTCGGCAGCGGCGTGTTTGTGTGTGAATTAGTGAGATATTGTACATGATAACCCACAGGCGGCGGGTCATCCCGTCTTCGCTTTTTCGCGGCCTGCTGGGCAGCAGCCGTGGTCGCGGCATCAGGGACGATGTTGTTGCCGTTTGTGATTCTGCGGCCCGTGTTGGCCTCGGGCTCCGGGGTGTCGTCGATGACAATGATTTCCTTGGGGAGCCCGTTCCGGTAGAAATTATTCCAGTCGGGCTCCCGAGAGCGCCGACGCTTTCTGGACGGCTGGTCCTCAGCAGCGGCAGGACGGCCCACGGCGGGGACGACGGCGGCGGTATTGGTCATTGTGGACGTGTAGCTGTCGTCAAATCCGGCTTCGTGATGGCTGTAGTGGACGTGAGGGGGTCGTGTCGCCGTAGAGTGTGAATGCAGCTGGGCTACGCCATCAGGCACAGAGTAGCCCGCGGTTGCGGCAGGCTGAGGGTGATGATAATATGCCAGCGGGCGAGCCGGGTTCTGCGAGGGCGATGCAACCGCGGCCGTGTTCGCGGTTGTTGCGGGCAGCAAAGCGTTCGCGGCTCGGTAGTTGGAGGAGGAAGAAGAGTGGTGGTGCGAGTAGGGCGGGTTGTACCTCGAGTGGTAGTGAGGAAGCGTGGCAATGGTCGGCGTCGACATGCTCTCTGGATCAGCCTCCCCAGGCGGGAGGGGGCAGGCGGTTTTGGAGTTGTTGTTCCTGCCAGCGGCAGTGCTTCGTGCTTGGAGCCCCTTGGTTGCCGCTCAATGCTCGAGTCCGAGGATGATGTTGCAAGACGAGAAGCAGAGCAAGACGTTTCTTTCTCGCGGCAACTTGAGGCGGATGACCAGCTGCTAAGAGGCGCTGAAAATGGAGACGCCCGGGCCTAAAGCCTTTAGGCTTTTTAGCACTGCTGCTGAGACACAGCGCCCATAAAACAGTTGCTTTGTAGCGGGAGGCGAGCGAGGAAAAAAAAAACGAGTCGGCCTTTCTCTGGCTTCTTTTTTTTTTTTCGGCTCCAGGCCCAGAGACTATTAGAGACTGGGACTGCCAGTTGGATCAATCATGAGCGTTGGAAAGCCGCAAAGGGGCAGGATGAATTGGGCTGGAATGAAATTCGTTGGAAAATGAGCTGGCAGAGACGAGAGGATAGCGTGATTCGAGCGTGACGGAGGACGAGTGAGAGTGCGTGAGAATGCGTGTGAGGCTCACTGTACGAACTGTTACTGTGCCTCTAGCCTCCAGGTCGCAGCACTGCCCATGCCGAGCGGAGCACCGACCCCCAGCGCTTGGAGCGCTAGCCTTGGGGGCACTTGATGAGCGATCCCCAGGCGTTGCAGGGGGAGGCGAAAAAAAGGGCTACATTAACGTGGTCAGCTGTGGACGCATCTTTTATTCTTGTTCTTTTTTTAAAAAATGATGGTGATGCAGATAATGATGATGAAGATGATGAATATTTACAGAGTAATAAATCACCGGCGTGGTGCTTAATTACGAGCCCCCTTTCTCTTCTAACCCATTGCTGCAGACTGAATGCCTCAACAAAGCCCGTAATACACTGGATGTGTCCAGAAGCCATAGGGCCGCCCATCCCTTCATCCAACCCACTAAGGCGCGGCACCAGCGGGTTCCCCGTAGCAGAATAGCCACGGCTCGGAGGAAACGCCGTTTGCCACAAAAGCAACAAGGACGCAAACGAACGCAAAATCAAGGTTTGGTCCTATCTATGAAAAAAAAGGGGGCAATGATTTTGGGGGAAAAGAAAGCAGCATATTTTGATTTCTTTCTCTTGAAATTTCTCAATAAAAATGGAAATAGAAAGGAAGCAAACAGATACTACTTAGTCTGTCTCAGCCGCAAGAGAGGAATAAAAAATAACCCCCCAATTATACAGCACAAGTGATAGCAATGTGCGCTAGGTACCTTGTAGGCAGGCGCAGGGCAGGGCCATCACTAAACGGCACAGCACGGTTCTCGCATTGATCTCCAGCCAACAGGGCCGCTGTCGATACATCAATTTTTTCTTTAGCTGTTGGGGCAAAAAAGAACAGAACAGAAGGGGAGGGGTGGAGTAGAAAGAAACGAGACCAAAAAGCCCGTTGTGCGTTGTGCGGGAGAAACTTGATGCGTGTGATGGGCACGGCATGATATTAAACGCTTTCATACGAGGTGCGGATAAACAGAGCATGGCGCCGAGTCCAGATTCATAATGACGGGACGGGCCAAGGATGAATGAAACCTGCTTCGATGGCGACGATGAGCCCCAGCATTTTTCCCTTCTCATTCTTTTTTAATCCAGAAATAGAGCCAAGAAAGATTCACCATGTGTCCGTTTTGGAGTCGACCCCGGCAAAAAAATGAATCAATCTGGTAGTACTTCTCTGGGCTTCCTTTTTCGAGCTTCGTCCAAGATCACGCTCCTAGTACGGACGGAGGTACTAGTACAGGCATCATTACTCCGGATCCTTGCACAAAAGGAAAATACGCTCTCCAGCCATGAGTTATAATAAGCGCGGCCATCCTGTCATCTCCGCGACGGGCACTCGCCTCTGGCTTCCTGTCACGCCGCCCCTCGTGCGCCAGCCAGAGGGTTTCATTCAGACTCGCATCAAAATAGGGCCAATACGAAATCGAATAGCGCGCGCACCTCTCGTCTCGTCTCGTCTTCGGGGGGCACGTCACAGCCCAGAAATTGGCATCCCTGGCTCTTTTTCTGCTCACGACAAGATCCCACCATGCATTAACTTGCGCCTACGCATCTCGTCCACAGGCCCCGCTCGCGGCGGCGCTTTTCCTCTTTCAACCCCCGTCGCTCCAACGAAAGCGCAGAGCGTGGCTCTCGATATTGAGCCCAAGAAATTTATAATTTATCCTACATGCAAAGCACATACCGAAGCACTAGCCCCGGCCCGACGGACTCGAAACTGTGCGAAGACTGCAAACACAAAACGATCGAGAGTCGAGAGCGCGCCGGTAATGCCTCCCAAGCCCTTCAGCCCAATGAGTTTTCGCCACCTCAACTCGCGTTCAAACGGGCTTTTTTTCTTTTCCCCCTCAAGCATCTTCATACTGTACAGAATCAAACTCGACACCAAACCCGGCCCTCGCTGCCTCCCTTCACCACGTACCTTTCGTACAGTAGCTCGCACGCAGCGGCCCACATGCATCACCAGCCACTGTGGGTTCTGGTAGGGCCTCTTCCCAAGGCTCAGAGCTGGAGACGCTTTGCACGCAGCAACATGCAATCCCACGCCTCCGACCTGAAAAAGGGCCGCCAAAAGGCTAAATGGGAAATCCCACAGGCAAGCGACATGTTACACGCATCAGACATCGTGCTTCTCCTCACAAAATTGTTCCGCCAGCCACCCTCGACGAGGTCACGGACACGGCTCCGGCAAGTCGCTGCGGCGCTGGTTTGTACCTGGAACGCCCATTTAGCAGTGCGGGTTACTGCGCGCCAGTGAATCGAAAAAGGCGTCCAGCGCCTAGGCACTCGGCCTGAGCCACCGCCTTCAAACCGCAAGCCACCCAACTCATGCTCCCCCTCCTTTTTTTTCCCAATCGCCAGAATGAACGGCTCAGCTCATCGCTCATTCGATCTTGAACGATAGGGTGAGCGGCGTTTTTCTGTTTTTGTTCGTAGCTGTCGAGGCTTCACATGTGGCCGCTTCTGATTCTGATGGCTAGTTGCGTCACAAATTCAACCCCCCCGGCTCCTCAGCGCCCACGCGCCTTGCATGCCCTTGATTTGTGTGGGACTGAAATCGTCCCCAGTCCTGTCTCCGCGCGCGACTCTGGGCCTCTCTCTCCACCTCTTTGGCCTGGGCTGGGCCCATGATAGCCAATTGCACACCTGCTGCAGTCTTACGCGAGCGAAGCCAAGCCCAATCTTCTAGATCCATTTCAGCCAGCGACCGGAGCGCCGCTTCTAGTTATGCGCGGCACAGCAAAGCGTCCCTCCCGACGCCATTTTATCGCCATATACTCCGTACGCAGTCCACAGTCCGCTGATCATGTGGCAATGTGAGCTGACGGGCTATCCGTTGCTTTTCTCCCCCGTCAAGTTTCTGTGAATTTCTGCCTCCATTGCTAGAACTTGAAAGCCCAGTCTTGAAGTGAAAAGTGATGAGGAGAGCCCGCCCGTCCAGTGCATTTCACACGGCCTGCGCATGTACCTGCATCCAAACCCAAAAAGTAATCCCGTTGCTGCTGACCACGGCCCATTAACCTGCGTCTCTCCCTCTCCCTCTTGGTCCATTCGACATTCCTTTTTCTGACCGCTCGGCACGGAGAAGAAGAAGAGAGAAACTGCACCGTCAGCAAAGGCGGTTTCTAATAATGTCTCGCTTGCAACGGAATACGGGGGGGGCGTCGTTTGATGGCAGAATTATGCCTGGTTCGGCAGGCAGCCAGGGCCAAAGTTGTAATAAATGCTCCGTAGTAAGACTAAGACTAGGAAGAGAGAGGTACGGGAGCAATAAGCCGTTCAACAAAAACCCACACACAAAAGGCTCAGCATGCAGGGCCCTCTATTAACTGCGCTTGATATAGCGCGCAGCATCTGCACGTGGATGCCAGGAAGTTCTATGCTCATTCAAGGACGCAAATACTATAACGGCTTTTTTTTCTTGCGTGACACAAGTCCCATTTGTGCATATCATATCCATCCCCCTCTAATCGTCATACTTGTACATTGTCATGCAACGTTTCTTTCGACTAGCTCGAAAAGATGACTCGTCTTGATTCTCTCTCTCTTATCTACTTGTCTAAAAAATAATAATAAAAAGACATAAAAAGCTCGCATAAAATGCTGCTGGGTACGAATTCCACGCGCCAAGCCTTGAGCCGTTCTACCAAATGCCGCCTTCTTCAATTTATGCACGATAACGCAGTGGCTGGGCACCTGTCGGTTTGGGAAATCTCCCAAGCTTTGCCCAGCCACGTCCCCCCCAATTGAATGTGCCTCATACAACACACCCATCTAAGTCTTTCTGTACTCGGTATATTTGTTGGACAGCCAAGTGTTGTTTTATGCGGTTGTGCTTGGCGGAGCCCCGTTGTCGTCGTGTAAACGAGCTCAATCTAAAAAGCTCGGAAAGATTCCATCAAAACAGAACGCCATCGCCTCGCCAATCTGTGTCGAGAAAATCGTATCCATGTCGTCAAAGAGTCTATCTTCTCTCATAGGCCACGGTTGAACCAAACCTTTCCACCATTGCCGCCTTTGCCATGGAACTCAGGCTCCAGGCTCTCGGCGTTAATCTCCTGCTTCTGAGGGAAGACTGCCAGGGCCAAGGGAAGGGCAACAAATCCAACAGCCGCAATCAGGCCCAGGTTGATGCCAATCGGGATAGTCTGGGCGATCCGCGGGCGAGCCTTGATCCACTCCTTCTCCATCAAGTTCCTGTACCACGCCTGCTTGAACTGAATATGGTACAGAGTCATGGCCGGTAGGATCATGATGGGAGTGTTGTTGATGACACGGCTTGCCGCAGTTTCGTAGACGGCAATCTTGGCTGCCTTTTGACTCCTGCCCAGCGAGGGAACATCTGCCTCGGATTTTCCCTCTTCGGTAAGCTTCTTCTTTTCTTCTTCAGAGAGAACGGGGCGGACGTCGATGCCCGTCACAATCTCTCCTCGTCGCATCAGATATGCATTCAGTGCACCAGCAGTTGCGACGGCCGCGAACGGTACCAGTCTGCTCAAAACGTTCCTCGTGCTAGGGGAGACTTTTAGTCTCGGCACCAATGCGTTGAGTCCAAGAGCCACCGAGCAGGAGGCTGTTACGGCGATACCGTATGATTTAGCAAGAGTCTCGGTGGTCATTGGGGACGACTTGTTCGCATTCGAGCTGTTGATGGCAACGTTGAGAGACTGGTTAGCAACCTGCCATGCCACAGTGCCTGCTGTTCCCAGACCAGGCTGCAGCATACCGGCCGTGACGATCAGGTTCGACAGGACGAAGCATGACATGCGGAAAGGCAAGAAAACTGGTTCTCCGGTGTCTAAACACAATGTCAGTTCCTTTTTCTCATTCCAACATATTGCTAAAATCGCATCCAATCTTTCATACCGGGATGGAGAGTTGAGTCTACAATCTTCTTCGCGTGCCATAGTTCGGGTGTCATCTGTGGCAGCTTTCCAGTCTTATACTCCGTGACCAGTTTTTTGGCATTCTCGAGACCATGCGAACCAGCAAAGAGAGTGCTACAAACAGGATAAAGTCAGCAAAGTTTGCATTGACAATGGCTTCGCAGAAACCTTTCGTTGCGCTGCTCACCTTGGATCGGTAATGCTGATCGTGTGCCTCACCCGCCCATAGTATGTAGACAAATCATACTGGGACGAGGGCAGGTCCCGCGAGCCCGGCAGAGAGGCAGACATGGCGAACAAGTTCGTACAGAAGTCGATTGGCGTCGAGACGATGCGAGCCAACTGTCTCTGTTTATGATGTTCGGAGCAAGGCTGGCGATTGATGGCCCAGATGCGACGTTCAGAGGTCGTCCGCCTGCGGGGTGCCGAAGGTCCAACTTTTGGCCCAAAGGGTCAAAGCGAAACTTGTGCCGAATCTCGAGACGACGATAAGCGCAACTACTAGATACAGGACGTGGTGGCACTTTGTAGGCGACCCCGATCTCGGCTCTTACGTTGGTCATGAAATTTGCATTATTCTTAGTGGCCAAAAATGGCCCAACCCCCACTACCTATGACACACCAAGACAAAGAAACGCCTGCAGAGACACAGTAATAGTAATAAGCCCTTTGGGAGCAATTTGATAAACTACGACGCTTTGAAAGGCGGCACATGCCGTCAGAAACCGTGCACCTTGGTCTTAACATGGAAGGGCGCGCTTTGTCCCATAATAGACTTGTACATAGTACTCTGACTCTCTGTATCAGTCTTAGTAAAAAAAAATCCCATGCTCTTCTCCACAGCCAATCTCGACAAGGAAGATGTAGATCTCTCTGCACGTGGCTAGAATCTGATTTGCATGAAATTCAATCTCCCATCATCCACGTCAATTGGTAGTATCAAAAAAAAATAGCGTGTGCAAATTAAATATAAAGCATGACAAAAAAAGGAATTGCTCCGAATGGAGCGTTTTGAAGCGACCACGCCAGGAGTCGAACCTGGAATCTCTAGAGGAGGTGAGTCTCAACCGAAATCTAGCGCCTTAGCCATTAGGCCACGCGGCCGATGCTTCGAGGCCTTGTAATTTGCGTATACTGAGGTTCTGCTGGGAGAATCTTCTGGCTCGCACTGTATTGCTTGCCTACAGAATCGTGTGAGAATACAGTGCCTCTCCATATAGTATACACTATGAAAACAATCACAGGGGGGCATCATGATATCCCAAGCACTCCTGAAGCATCTATTGTTGCAACCTGTTCAAATATTGAGAATCATCTATGCTTGCTTTCTTCTCTAGAAATATTCCTCTCATCACACGTGAGATGAAAGGTTTGCTCGTAAAAGATGCCTCCGTCCGGTGTGGTTACCCTCAAGTCTCCATATGCTCTGGATTCCCATATCTCGGCTGCTTCAATCTCATAGTTGCATGTATATTTACACTTTCGTCCAGTCTACATCCCTAACTTTAGCCATCAGTCATCCAAAAATCTGGTAATCCGCCAATCAGCCTGTCGAATCGCCTCTGGTATAGATTGCATTGCTATACCAAAGTACAGCCAGTGATATGCAGCAGGATTTAGAGCAATATTGACTGTAAATGTTGATATAGAGTTTAGATAGAGTTTCTTAAAGCTTTTTGTTTGCATATTGCCCGACGCCGTGATGGCACGTGAGTTGCTCTGCTACTGAGATAAATGTCGGGCTGTCACCTGGCAATCACTTCTCTGCTCCTTCCTTCCTCCATCTCTCATCTTCTTTCGCTATTTTCTCTATTCTCTCTATTCTCTCTCGCAGCACAATAAAATTTCTTTGCTCAATAATATAATTCAACAACTTGAGAAAAATGGACATCACTCCAGCATCTGGAAGGTTCACAGTCACGCCGGCTGAAGATGGCGAGGTCATCAAGACCTTTTCTGCCGTCAAGGAGTGGCTTAGCAGCGATCCCCTCACACCCAAAACTCCCTCTTTCGTGAAGAAAGAAATGAAATACGTCATCAACGAAAGCGTTGCTGTGACCACTGTGACACCACAAGTAACGGAGAGATTGACTGGTTTTGAAGGAGAGTCTCAACGAAGCAGGGTATCATGGAACATAAGCGAAGGCTTCTCGGATGATGACAATCAGAAAGACGAGAAGCATCACATGGCCCCCGAGGAAGTCAACGTATCGCGAACTATGGCATGGCTCCTCAAAACCTCCAAGCCGCCTTCAGCCGTTCATCAATTTGCACATGGCAGCGCTGCTAGTCATTACAAAAGGGATATCGACACCGAAACAGGAAACTTCATACCGGAAGTCTGTTATCCCGATACTTTCAAATCCCTTCACGATGGTCCATCGCGTGATCACAAAGACCTCGCTTGGCGGCAGGCCAATATGACTGTTGAGTTACAAATCACACGAGAAATACGAAGCCGGGAGCTACTCGCAACGAAACTCAGGTCGCAGCTGACACCTCAGGTAGAGGAGACACCTGTCGAGCAAACAACTTGGCCAAACGCGGAGTGCACTGTGCGACCTGTCGTGCCCGAGGATTTCTCAGCCATCGCCACGATCATGAATATGGAAAGCCGGGCAGAGGGTAGTCCACAGATGTTTGAATGGAAAAATGTCGTGGCTACGGATGTCCAAAGAATATATGACAGTTGTCGAGATAACCTGCGACCCTTTATCGTCGCTACTACGGCGCAAGACCCTTTGCTCGACCGCTCCAACTGGCCAGAAAATGCCACAAAGGCATACCAGAGCTACCTCGCATTTCGTTCATCTCAATCCAAGACCCCACAGGAAATATTGGGCTTTGCTTTTGTGACCGAAGCAAGAGTTGGCATTCTCGGGACCCCCTGCCCAGGATCAAGGCATGCCGGTCAAGTCAAAGTCATCGTCCATCCTGATCACCGAGGCAAACTGTATGGCTCTGCCTTACTTGACAGGATCCTTCTGTGCACCGCACCATTCCATAGAAGTTTGGTGGATTATGAGTGGCAATGCCAAGATTCCGCAATGGTGTATGAGCCAATCTCATACCAGAATCGTCGAAAATACGCTTGGATCTACGTCGAATCATTTTGCGCTGGTAAAGACGATCCAGCTTACAAACTAGCAAGCAATTATCTGGCAAAATTTGAATTCAGAGAAGTGGGCTACCTGCCCAGTGCCGTCAAGACAGACAGAAACTACGACAGTCAATGGCTTGATTTGGTGTTGTGGGCGCGCGAGACGCAACCTCGCTCTAATATCGTGGATCTTGTGCCAGGTGCCCAAAGCATGTAATCGAGGAGAGAGGCGCATCTCTGTCACAGTTTGGTGATGGGTTGAGTAATAGGGCGGAACGTGGAATCATCCATGAGCTCCTCCAGGTTTGTCATGTTAAATCAACCATCATTCAAACAGACATTAAGTTGACTTGTTTAAACAGCCAGAGTTTATTCGATCAATCGGAGATTTAAAAGGTGCTATAAATTCGCGGATGGCGTATTTGGAAGAATATCCAGCGGAGCTGTGGTTGCTGGCATTGGCATGGCATATAAAAAAAAACTATGGGGAACGGGCTCTACATCACGTGTGCGCATACACTGTGCTTTCTCACAGCACAAGATAGTAGCTACCTATCAGGCAGACAAATAACTTGATATTTCAAGCATCTCGAATATCGGTGCCTAAACGTGAAATTATATCTTAAATACACTGTTTCTCATTGGTAAAGAGATTCAAAAGGTCTTCATTCACATTCAGTTCTTTTGATAAACGGAAGAGCGAACTTTGGGCAGATAATCCTTGGGCAGCACAGCACAATGTTGTCCATCTTACGCAAAGCACGCCTAAAGGATAAAGAAATGCGGATACTGATGTTGTGCGTACCAAGCACCCAATTAACGGCAGAATGTTAATGGATCTAACGTGCCGAAAGAGGACTTGACAATGCCGGAAAGACGACCATAGTGAAAAAGATTATGGGTGAAGATGTGAACACAGTGAGCCCGACGCTAGGGTTTATCATCAAGACCATCGACTACGAAGGGTGATTGCCCCCTATCCTGCTTCGCAATATGGGCCTAAAACTGACTATACGGGCAATAGGTACAAATTGAATATATGTAGGGCAACCCTGGGGAATCTCCCAGGTTACGGCTGTTACTGATCGCAATAGGGGATGTGGGCGGCCAGAAGACACTGCGGTCATACTGGCGGAATTATTTCGAAAAGACCGACGCCCTAATATGGGTCGTCGACACAACAGACCGGCTACGGATAGACGACTGCAGAGAAGAGCTCCACGGTCTATTAGAAGAGGAGGTATGAGACAGGCACCTTTGCAGCTAGTGGCTTGTTCTTCTGGTCGATAAGTGCTAATGTGTAGGGTAGCGTCTGGCAGGAGCCTGCTTGTTGATATTTGCAAACAAGACGGACGTGGATGGGTGCATGACCCAAGAGGAAGTTGTCTCGGTGAGAATCCATCGGTCCATCTTGTAGAGATATGATGGAGTCTAACAGGGTTTTTATCTAGTTGCTGAAGCTACATGATATACGGACGCATCAGTGGCATGTGCTGGAGTGCAGCGCCATGACGGGCAAGAACCTAAAGGAGGGCCTGTCTTGGGTGGTGGAGGACGCCAAGAAGCGGCTTTTCCTGTATTAGAGCGATATGGGAAGTGAGGTCACGGAGTATCGAGGTCTACTCCATGTATTTAGTCTACAGAAAGCATCGCATTTTATGTACGGAACTGACTGAGCCGTGGTACATACGTACCCTACATACATACGGGCATTACCGCCATTACATACCACCACCGCCGCCCTAATTACTAGTTTTATTTCAGCAATGGTCGGCGATCGGTGATACGGAGCACGGAGTTGCACGGGGCACACACAGTGATAAGCCTCGTTGTGTGGACCAGGTTGTCAAGGGCGATGGATGTGGAAATTGTGGATAGGCTCTCATCGGACCAGCTCGCCTGACGGTGTCTTGCGGGCTTGATTGGTCCACGGGAGTGATGCCTCGATCAGATTTCGGTTCTAAAGCACGCAAAGCAAGACAGGAGGCCAGAGACAGAACCACAAAAAATAGTAAAAAAGGCTATCAAGTACGAAGTAGTGCTCGCAACCTCTACGGCTCAAAGAGTTCTTGTTGAGGGGGGACACTAGCAAAAAGCTCGTGTTGGGTGTGTAGTGGTTGTTTATTGTTGTTCAGCTGGAAAAGTAAACAAAGGAAAAAACACCCCCCTTCTCTGGATGGAACAGAAGCGTGCTCGAACATTCAGGAGATGCTGGGATTGCGGCGTCTGACGAGTGCAAATGGGCGATTTCGTCTAAATAAGGAGATGCATGCCCTGTGCGCTGTATTATACTGTAATATGCGGATGGATTTGACGTGCCCCCCCTCTCTCAGGCCAATAATCAAATAAACCCCCTTGCAGATGCAGTCCATGTGCGGTATGTACATACGAGCTTCGGAGTAACCAGTTCGTGTGTCCCAGAGTAATCTCTGGCAGTGGACGCCTGAGCCGCCGTTCTGGCGCTTCTCCTGGGCTGGATTTACAGGGGGAGCTACAGCAGTTAATGCCCATGCGTCCAGGGTTCTGTTTACTTACCGTAGCGGGGTGGATCACCACAGACGCTTCCCCCAAGACAGCCCCGATTTGGCGGGCCGCAAAACAGGCGCTGCAACGCGCTAAAATAAAAAGGGCGCCCAGCGTAGTAGGTACCCTCTAGAGCGTTTCTGCCCGTTCTGTTACTGGCAGTGCGCGAACTAATAAGGTCGATACTGCCCAGGAACCGGTCGTAGCAATTGCTTTGTACGAGGCGGCAGAGAGCAACACACCCCACCGCCACAACGCCAACAAGACATAAACCACACGAACTGCCCGTCTTCGAGATCGTAGCAGGACAGCAGACGCAGCTTCTTTTTCCTCCAAACTCCTTTCCACCGTGCCATGCCATTGCAAAGGGCTTTTACGCTACGGTAGAGGCAGCTAGATTGTCACCATGTCGGACGAAGTATCCCAGTTCCTCGAGCAGGTCGAGCGCCTGCGCGGGCAGCAGATTGAGGATGATGAGATGCGAGCTCGAGAGCGGGAGGAGTTTCTTGCCGCCAAACGAGAGCGCCAGGCCAGGAGAGAGGGTGAGTTTCTTTCGTCCCTGTTTGTGTTTGCTCCCGATATCCTCCATTACGATTCCCACACAGAGCGGCTAAGGTGGCTACCCGCTGATGTGTGTTGCGGTTTTGACTTTCTGGCGGTGCCTTGTTGCTATGGTGTTCGTTTGCCGAAGCCATCGGGGGGGTTGCCTCCAAAGCAAATAGTTTATTTACTTTTTGTTTTCTTACGGCGCTCCCCCCCCTCTCAGATGCTGCTATGGAGACCCTAAACCGCGAGCATATATGAATTTCGGGACCTGGCCTACTGATGAAACAAACGCTGACCCGCCTTATTCAAAAGAACGCGCCAGATCAATCTCACCGCAGAAATCATCACCAGCCAACACCCCGTCTCCACGCACAAACCGGCGAACCATCAACCTCTCCGAATCGTTGAGGCTCGACTCTCCCGCGGGCGAGTCCTTGGATAAGCTACGCGAGCGACCAATCGAATCGGAAAAACCTCTGGAGGCGGATGCACACTCCGATGCCATGCTGTACTCCACCTCGCCGACGAAAGAGAATGAGGCCCCTGAGGATCTCGACGCAAAGCGGGGCGATGCCGCAACCACCTCGAGAGCATCACCACTTGCGTGGCAGCGGCGAACGAATCGATCCAACAGTCGACCGCTGAGCGTCGTTGCAGCTCGGAATGCCGCTCAGAGCGCTGCTGAGGCCCAGGAGTCGCAAGAGCCCCCATCCCCTACACAGCCTCTTTCCAAGGATCAAATTGCCAAGAGTCTGGGGTCCAAGGATGCTTCGTGGTTCCGTCAAACCGCCGATAGGGGTGCG
The DNA here is from genome assembly GCA_003012085.1 of Trichoderma brevicompactum. Taxonomy (NCBI): domain Eukaryota; kingdom Fungi; phylum Ascomycota; class Sordariomycetes; order Hypocreales; family Hypocreaceae; genus Trichoderma; species Trichoderma brevicompactum. The sequence goes on from PXNZ01000067.1 coordinate 57,839, forward strand.
GACTCGGCAGCGTATAGACGGAACCAGGTCGAGGACGATGACAGGCTTGACATGTCGTCTCTCAGCGCTCAGCTGCCCGGCATGGCCAGCGAAAATTCCGCAGAGCGCCCTGGGTCACGGTCCGGCGAGAACGCCTTTGGCAAGCTTGCATCTCCTTTCAGCCTGAACCCTCCCAGCTTCGATAATCCCTCCGCTGAAAAGCCTCAGGCGGAGCCGATTGCTCCAACTGCGACTGGCCGTACCTCCCCCGTGCGCACCACATCTCCAACCAAGGGGATGGGAGGGTTTGTGCAGAGCGCAATGATGAAGAGGAGCGATAGCGTCAAGAGGTGGTCCGTTGCCAGCCCGCCTGGGTTGACTCGCCCCGACAACATGACCGCACATCGCGGCTCAATCGACAGGGGCCCGCCGGCAAGACCGCAGAGCATGTTTGTTCGCGATCCTCCGTCGACGACACCGGGGACAAGCAGATCAACTTCTCGGCCCAGCTCTAGGCCAACCTCTCGACACGGAGAAAAGGATTCCAAATCGTCCGAAACGAGCCCTCGTGAAAGGCGCCCCAAGACACCGTCATCTGCGAGTCCGCCTCATTCCCAAAAGCCAGAGCTTCTTGACGATGCGTCCCTTCCAGTCAGCCCATCTAAAACAATGGAGCCTAGGCGCTGGAGCCCAACAAAATCAAGCTGGCTTGAGAGCGCTCTAAACAAGCCAGACTCGCCAAAGCTGCCCCCGAAGCCACATTCTTCGCAACCCGCATGGATGGTCGAGCTTAACAAGAACAAGGCAGAACGGGCTGGTAACCCCACCCCAGAGCCGAGTCGACCTACTATCTCTCATAAGCACCAAGTTAGTATCGATGGGCTTATGAGGTCCACGCCAATGGGGTCGAGGCTGAACCTCAACACGACCGGTCTGGGCGGTATTTATTCACCTCCCGGAGCACAGTCTGCAACCGCTCGCGCGTCAGTTCAGAGCTTCCCTGTGGTGCCCATATCTTCGACCGCCGGGCCTGACAGGCCGAGATCAAAGTCAAGGGGTGCCCTCGACGAAGTGAGGGAAAGGCGATCCGAATCTCTCAGCTCCGTCATCAACCCGCTGCCCGCCAAGGTCAAACCTGATGCTCCGCCCAAGAAGGATTTGGATTTCCGCTCCAATCTAAAGCCGCGAGCTGCCGAGGCACCAGTTCCCAAGACCCAGGAGCCGGAGTTCAAGGCCGTCTTTGGTACTCTTCGTAGGACCAAGACGCAAAACTTCAAGGCTCCCGACGAGCTAAAGGATAACATTCTCCGTGGCAAGGCAGCTCTCAACACGACTGACGGTCCACAGAAGTCAACAATTAGGGACGATTTTAAGGATGCCATACAGAAGAAGAGAGACGATTTCAAGAAGGCCCAAGCAGAAGGAAAGGGAATCGCTGGCAATACGATTACGCGTCCCGAAAAGCCCAAGCCTCTTCTCCCCGAAGGACTCGCCGTGAGGGCTGAGCTGGGTAAGCCAACAGCCGCGCTCCGGCAAGATGCTCTTCCAGAGGCACGAACTCCATCCGGTCAGTCGAAGAAGCCCGATTCACCAAAACCAACTCCTCCACAGAGAAAGTCAAGTCAAGTGAACTTGGCTAGACAGTCTAGCCCATCTTTGACTCCCACGAAGAGCCCCACAGCTGAGAAATCCAGATTAGAGAATGCGGAACCCGATACGCCAATGCTGACCGAAACATCACCGCGCTCCCTGCCCGGACTTTTGAAGAAGAAGAGCGCTCCGTCAAAGCTCGGTGGCCTGGCCGGACGATTTAACCCTGCTCTGGCTGGTATGCTGGCACGAGGACCGCCTCCAGCATCTTCCAACGGTGGCAGCCGAACCGATGGATCGGGACAAGCTGGTGGAGATCCCCAGCCATCACAGCCAGGCCCTCAGTTGACACACATGACTAAGAATCGAGCGCGTGGTCCTAGGAGAAAGGCCCCGACCAGTGTGAACAACTCTTCCTCCAATTCCGCAGGTCCCCAGGCAGAGTCGTCTTCGGCAAGCCGCCAACCCACCAACTTTGGGAAGCAGAACCTTACTACACCCATTGAACAGAAGAAACCAGCACCGCCCTCAATTCAGGATCGAGTGGCCACAAAGCCTGATGTGCCAAGCAAGCCGAAGCCTGCCGAGACATGGAAGGTGGAGGATGACAACCGACCTGCGGTCCCCCTGAAAATCCGCAGGCGGCTTACACAACCCGAGATCCCAGTCAATGAACTGCCCCCGCAGCCTGAGCCGGAATCACCAAAGAAGCTTGACTTGAAGCGCGTGTCAAAGTTCTTTGAGCAGGGCAATAACAGCACGGCAACCCCTGAGCCTCCCAAACAGCCTGGCAAACTATCGCCTCAAAAGACTGGCACCTGGGAGCCTACTAAGACTGCATCTCCTTTGCCTGAGCCCGCCAAGGAGCCGCCAGCGAAGCTGACCCAACAAAAGACCGGTCCATGGTCCCCCGTGAAGAAAGCCGAGCGATCGCTGCCTGATCCACGATCGTCCGCACCGAACTTGCTCAGTGAATCGAAGCCATCGACAGTAAATGCTGCGCCTGCGCCAGTCTCTGCCGCTGTGAAAGCCCCCATGCCAGGACCCAAACCCTCTTTCAATGGGTTGGCGAAGGAGGTTGAGCCTCGTCCAGTCTCACCACCACCTGCAGCGGCTGCGCTCCGCCCGCTTCCTCCGCCACCGGCTGAGCCAGCAGTGTCATCGCCTACACGGCCGCAGACAGGCCACGGCAGTGACGTATCAGCCATACTCCATGACTTCTTTGGTCCTCCGTACGAGAGAGTCGTGTGCGATATGGATCCTGCCGACATCCTCACAAACTACCCCAAGTTTGGTGCAAAGATCAAGACCCTGTCATTCCACATGTTCCAGATTGATGGGGAAGGCAAGCAGATGATTGTTCCTGCCCACCGTGAACAAACCCTGTTCGAACAGGAGATGTACATTGCCGGGCATAATTTCACAAACGAGGCGGGTTGGAAGGTGCGCGAGGTGTATTTCTGGATCGGTGATGAAGTTGCAGACGCCGATGAGGACGCAGCAGAGGCTGTAGCTCAGCAAGAGGCCAGGCAATTGGGCGGCAAGCTCATCAAAATCAGGCAAGGCAAGGAAACGTCAGAATTCTTGCAGGCTCTTGGCGGCGTGGTCATTGTCCGAAGGGGGGCACACACCAGATACGACTCCCTTGCGCCGTCCATGCTGTGTGGCCGACGGTATCAGGGCCAAGTGGCATTTGACGAGGTTGACTTTACGACGGCCAGCCTCTGTGCCGGGTTTGCCTACCTGATCACCCACTCTGGCAACTGCTATTTGTGGAAAGGCAAGGGCAGCGACGTGGATGAGCTCAGCTGCGCACGCCTCATCGGTATGGACTTGACGGTGACTGGGCGGCTGATTGAGTATGACGAGGGCGGCGAGCCTGCTTCCTTTTGGGACATTCTGGATGGCGCATCGAAGCCGCACTCGGCGGATCACTGGAGACTGAAGCCTAGTTATGGCAAGTATAACAGCAGACTCTTTTGCTCTGATGTAGAGTCTAGGCAACAGGTAAGCACTTCTTGGCGATTAGGTTTTTTTTCTATTACTACCAGGCCGCTAACATATCCTTGCTGCAGATCTTTGAGATTAGCCCGTTCAACCAGGCCGACATGTCAACATTCAACATCTACATTCTCGACGCCTTCTTTGAGATGTACATCATTGTCGGTTCCCAGGCCCAGTCCCAGTACGCCTCCTTCCGCAACGCCCTCGACTTTGCTCAGGAATACGCCGTGCTGGCAGCCAGCATGGAAGATCGCCCCTTTATCCCCATCTCGACCGTTGTGCTTGAGGGTGTGCCTCGTGACATGAAGCGAGTGTTCCGCAAGTGGACTGATGAGCGATGCCCGACGCTGTTGCAGATTCCGTCTGCAGAGGCTGGTCTAAAGAGAGGCCGCAGTCTGAGAGTTGTGCCCCTTACGCAGGCCATCTTGGCTTTGAAGGAGTAAATATAGATGCCACCACCTTTTTCCTTTCTTTCTCTTTAGTAGAGTAGGTTGCCCTTTGTGGCGGGGGGGTTTAGCCCGTGTACTTTGTTGTGTTTATGAGAGAAGAAGAAAAAATATGGGATCTCCTGGTAATGTGTGTGGAATGGAAAAGACAAAAGAGTCGGTGGCATATGGAGTTTGGCAGCTTCGTGTTTTAAAAAAAGGCGTACGGGAAGCGCATGTAGAGCGTTTAGATATATACTTTTTTTTTTTCCTGCCAGATGGAGGATGAATGTAGATGAACAAGATGAAGCATGAAATGGTACAGGCGCGGAGCTATCTTTCGAAAAAAAAAAAAAAAAAAAAAATTAAAGATGTGAAAAATCAAAAATTTATCCATACATGATAACATACAAGAAATGCCATATCGAAAACAGGGGTTTTTTTTACATCTAATGGGGGTATCAATTCGAGATTGACCTCGATGCCAAAACCCGCCTCCCCTCCGACCCTTTAGCCGTTCCTGTTTCGCGCCATTTGAACCGCCTGCCTGCCTATTTATTCTTTCTAACAATTTTTTTTCTCTTATTTCAATTTCTGAATCATCTTCTATCTCTGTTTTGGACCATCGCTAAACTCTTTTTTTCGCTCGCTAGCTTATGTCTATATGAGTTTGAACGTTGTGTGTGTTGTCTAAATCACACACACACACTGCTTCTTATTTGCGGCTGTCGACAGCGGTGCTCTTTGCTGTGGAGGAACCGTTGAGGGAGGCGGGAACGGCAATGGGCTTTCCGCGGGCCTTCTCCGTCAGGCTCAGGAGTTCTCTGTGCATGAGATCGTAGGTGGATTGGGTGAGTTCGTCGACGTCAGCGGAGGTGAGGTTGGTGGTGGAGATGGGGGCCAAGACTGCGGCAGATGTTAGTGCTGAGATGTAGTAAAAAGATGATTCTAGTATTTTATTGCGTGCGCACCTTTGACGGGAATCTTGCCCGAGTTAAAGACGAGGCCTTTGATGTAGAGAATGTGGCTGTAGTTGGCCACGACAACGGGGACGATTGGAACGCCCGATTGTACGGCGAGGTGGAAGGCGCCCTTCTTGAAGGGCAGCAGCGTGGGCTCCTTGGTATAGCTTCGGGTACCCTCGGGGAACATGTAGACGCTCTGGCGCTTGACCTTGATCTCGCTGGCGGCGCCGTCCATGGCGGAGCGGGCGTCCTTGCTGTTCTTGCGGTCGATGAAGATTGTGCCGCTGAGGCTCATGAACCAGCCGAGGAAGGGCATGCGCTTGAGCTGGGCCTTTGCGGTGACGCTGCAGTACTTTGGGAATATGGCGCCCAGCATGAGGACGTCGAGCTCGGTCTGGTGGTTGCCGATGAAGACGGCAGGGCGGGTGGTGTTGAGGACGTCGTTGGGGTCGTCGATGACGAACTGGATGCCGGTGGTGTAGTACATGGCGAAGTGGAAGGCCCGCGCGACGGCCCACTGCGCAATCTGCTGCTTGCCGATGAGGGTGAGGAAGATGGAGGCGAAGACGCCGTAGAGGGCGCAGGCGACGAGGGTGATGTACGAGGCCAAGCCGCGAGCCACGAAGGCCGCCTTGGGGACGACGAGGGACAACATGTAGAAGTAGATTGTTAGGGCGGCGTAGCCGACGAGGAATTTGGCGACGTAGCCGAGGAAGAGGACCATCTTCTAGAGAGGTGTCGCTTCTAGGGATTTATGTAGGTTCTCGGTCGTACAAGAAAAGGAGGAGGAGGAGGAGTCGAGAGTCTGGATTTCGAGGAGGGCGGGGGAGAAGAGTTCGAGGTCCGGTGCTGCTATAGTTCCATGCTCCTGCTCAAGCCGAGATGCTTTCTCTTTTTTTTCTGCCAACAGATAATGTGACCAGGTCAGGTCAGACTAGGTCAGGTTCAAGATTTTCCAAAAGAAGAATTAAAGAACAAGAAATAGAGGGTGAATGAGGGAATCACAAGCGCAGAAAAGTTGGTGGCCACGGGAACTAAAGATGGCGGCCAGGAGTTGTTGGAGAATGGGTATAAGTGGAGGAGTTGGGGTTGTACCGGGGACCTGGACTCGCGGCGCCGCGGGGTGCGGGCAGCAGGTAGCGTGGACCAAGTCAACACGTTGACGATACCTTTGCGGTCCCTGCTTGGAAGCACGAACCGAACCTCGGAGGTGTGGGATGAAACACCCAATGACGTTTGGCCTGGGAAAAAAGTGATGGGAAATAAGGTCCCGAGAGGCTTTGGAGCGTGGCGGCGATGTGATTGGCTGGAGATGGGCTGGTTTTGACATGTGGGGGAGGATTTTTTTTTTTTTAATCCAAACAAGTTTCTTAATCAGTAGTGGTGCTTTTAGAGTACCTGTACTTCCATATGATGTAGTCCTTATACATGTCTACCAAGTACATACCATACTGCCAGCCAAGTCAATCAATCATACATTGTGCCTTTTAAATAATTGTTTTTAAAATAAGGTTACAGTACCGTATTTCTTTCTTTTTATCTCCCAATAGATATCGGATCGTGATTAACCTGTTGAATACAGCAAGCGGTCCATCACGTGATTCCAGTACTGCCGTGTACCTCTGTACCTCGTCCGAACTCCGTCCGCCTTTTCTTCTGCTGGTCCACCTCGGCTCAATCCCAATTGCAGCAAAGACACGCCATGCAAGCTGCATCCCTGTCGCCCGAACCACAAGCCTAACCGCCATGGCGAGGACGCCTATCCTGCTCTGCCTCTGATTTTCAATTGCTTGCCTGCGTGGGGAGCTTCTGACGGCTGCTGTGACTGAGCGAATCGCCGCTATCAAGAACTCTGCTTTGCATATTTGCTGTTGCTATTGCTCTTTCTATAGGCATCCGAGCACTTGTTCTCCATTTCTCCCAGCCGTCTCCATCGAATCAAGACTGGCCGACGGAGCACCAATATCCACTTTGCCTCGATACTACCCGTTCGATACTCCGTCCTACCGCATTGCATTAGCTATCGATTGCGCGCCTGTGCTTGTGCCGACGCAGCTCTGCTCCATCCGTCTGGCCATCCAGATCCCTGCCTTGGCTGCTCGCTGCAATTCGTAGCCTCTCGCATGAGCTCCAGCTGCAGCGAAGCTCTGTGCTCCGTACCTCGAATCCGTCCAATCCATATCATGCTCTGATCCATCCACACGAACAAATCAACGTCGCCATGGCCCCAAATCGCAGAGGCCAGCCCTCCTCTCTCTCCGTCCCTCCTCCCGCACCTGCTGCCGCCCTCGTCGACCTTCCCCCCATCTCTGCGCTGTTTCTCATCGACTTCGATGTCAAGGCCGGCTACACAATCGTCTGGAAACAGGCCATTCCGGGCCTTGAATTAGAGGGTCTCGTCGAGTACAAGTCGCTGCCGTCTGGGCTGCATACCGTCTCTGATGACCTCATCTACTTTGTTCATGACGGCGCTCAAGCTGGTTTGAGCGCCTTTGTCAACGAGCCGTGTGAAGAAGAAGAGGCCCGCCATGCCCGCATGATTGCCGTGGGCATTCTTGTCCCCCTCAGCTACGGAAGGCTGGGACGGGCTTGGAGACATGCTGAAAACTTGAAGCAGATGGCGGCGTAAGTAACATCCCATTCCGCACATCGCAAAAGCTGGGGCTAAAGGAGCCGTTGTCAAAAAAAGGACCCTCGCCAAGAATCGCAACCAGACCGAGATATTAGAAAAATACTGGGATTCGAGCAAGGCCAAAGAAGGAGAGACGTTCTCAACCGTCAACACGCCCATCTCTCCCGTGCCAGATCAGTCGCGCAAGACTCACGGCAGAAACTCATCCCTCACCGATGGCGTATCTTTATTCCAACCTGAGCACAAGCTCTCCCCATACCATCCCGCGTGGAGCCTGGCCGAGCTGCTGGACAGATTCGGTCCCTTGATTTTCCCCATCCACCGGGCCGCCTTGCTTCGACAGCGCATATTAATTTCGTGTCATGCTCCAGTACATGAGATCTGCAACTTTGGTATGTAGCTTCAGTTTCCTCAAACAATAGCACAATGACTGATGAGCCCCAAGTATATAATATATCCATCTTATCCAATATTCCGCTCTCCATCACAGACTCTCTACCTACGCCCGCTCCACCACAGCGTCTTCGACCTCTGTTCAGCATTGGCGTGCATGATATCTCGTTTCTCATGGATGACCTCAAGGCCTCAAAGCGTGCTCGTAGTGATGAAAGCGCTGTTGATGATGCCGACGAATCTGGCTCAGGGTGGATTGCTTGTACCACTGACAGTATCCTCGCAACCAAGGACACCCTTTGGGATATGCTCATCACAATGCCCCCAGACTACTCGGCAAATGCCAAGGGTAAAGCTTGGCCGGTTGTAGAGTGCCCTCGCGGAAAGCCCGTCAAGGCCACACAGCGTGATCTTCGTCGCTTCAACGCCCTGCGTACCGGCCTCGCTCGCCTCGCCGCAATTACCTCCACTGCCACCCCGGGCCAAGACCCTCGATCTCCTGAATCCGAGACTTCAGCGGTGAGGCTTTCAACCAGCCATTCTGCTCGGTTAGTCAAAGACGAACCTTATGGCGCTACCGACAATCTGATTGAGCCCGTCACTTGGGCGGCCTTTGCCTACAACGGCTTCATGTGGTGGGCCAGCGCTGGTGAGCAGATCCGTTCAGAAGAGCAGGATGAGTCAACCCGCGACGCCGCCCTTCTCGCCGATTTGCTGTCTCCAACCGGCCTCAACGCCACGTCCATGTCGATTCCGCCGCCCGCTTCATCACCATCACCAGCTGAGCCTCTTAGCAACTCCATCGCCTCTCTGGCTGGCCGCCGCTCCAGCGTAGATGGAGAAGCCAACATCGAACTCGCCATCATCACCTACTTCCACCGCCTTACCACGCAGATGCTCTCTGTCCTGGTGGACATTGTTGATGCCGCCGACGAATCATACCGTGACAACGACGAGGGCGAGGATGCGGATGAAGACGACGAAAACGAAGGCTTGATTCTCAACGGCGGCGGCGACTCTGATCTCTCCGCCATCACCATAGATAGCCGGTCCATAGAGAACATGGGCCTGGACGTCTGGAGCGCCAGCGACGCCGTCTTTGTGCAGGAGCTCGTCGCTGTGTATTTTGGCAGGCAGGCCGTGATTGAAGGGAAGGGGGTCGAAGTATGTGGCGTGCGGGTATGCTGAGCCCCGTGGTACTCTTGCCATGTTTTTTTTTTACGCTTCTCTTTTATTCTTATATCTTTTGTTTTTTGGGCGAGATGGGGTCGAGTTTGTTTTAAATCATGATTACCACATTGGAATGGATGAAAATGGAGTGGGGGATGATAATATTCTATACGTACATAGAGAGAGAGAGATGATGATGATGATGATGTAGTACAACAGCTTGTGTTCACACACACACACTCACACACGCGCAACGAAAGCACAATTTTGAAGAATGATTTCCTCTTGGTTTTTATACATCTTTTCCGCTTTGTATTGTTCCATAACGTGACTAGGTAATACAGGTAAGACTAACAACCCAATTAAATCCTTATGCCGCTCACAAAATAAAAAAAAAACTCCACGCCGTCAGATACGGCTACCCAACCCGGTCAGTTAGTTTCCCTTGCCCCTCCCCTCACCATAGATATGATGCAAAATCAGCTCGTGCTTCACTCGCCAAGTACATGTGCGCTCGAGCCAATAATTTTCTCTTCTTTTTTTTGGTAAAACACGCTTTGGGTTTTGTTTTCTCTTTTTCTTTTTTTCAGTCTAATGAAACATGCTCCATGACAAACCTCTTGTCAAGGAGGAACACCTCAGCTCTCGTCTTCCGTGTCAGTATTCGTGTCACTCGTGTCATCCTCTTCTTCCTCTGTGCCTGACTCTTCATCGGAGCTGTCCTTGTTTCGCTTGGGCTTGGGGGCCTGGCCAACGGGCTGGCCAGTCTTGAGGGCTCGCATTTGTCCGGCAATAGAATCTACATCACACAAACGTTAGTTTATTGGCCCATTTGATATAATGCACACTGAATGGGCAAACGGCTTACCTTCTTCGGGCTCGCTAATGTCATCCTCGGCGTCCATCTGAGCAGCCTTACTAGCATCTTCCACAACAAGGGTGACCTCCATCTTGGTATCAAAGCCGACGTAAGAATCGCAAATGACGTGCATACAGAAAGTATAGTGACCAGGCTGAGGAGGAGCGGCGAACTGGGCCTTGAGAGTCTGCATGTTGAAGGTGGGCTTGCCCTCCTCGTCAAAGATTGGCTGATCAAACTTGTCAAAGGTAAAGGGGGGAACGGCCATCTTGTCCTGCTTGGAATCGCTGAGGAAAGCGTACCACTTGGGAGAGTGGTCCCGAGCATAGTGAGGGGCAAAGGTCAGAGGCGGCAGGACAGAGTTCTCCTCAACGGCGACAGGCTTTCCATCGGGGCCCTTGACGGTCTTCTTCTTGCGGCCCATAAGCGCATCAAGATCATCTTCGGCGGGATCAATGTCTTCCAGGGACACCTCATCAATAGCTGGGACGTTTTCGGTGCCCGGAGGGATGAAGCGGCCCTTGATGACGAGTGTAACGAGGGATGAAGGAATGATAACTTTTTCGCCAGTAACCTTGAAGAAAGCCTTGGCAACGCGGAGGAAAGGAAGCTGCTTGCCGACACCGATGGCCGCCTTGTACTGCTCCTCGCTGAGAAGATCCTTGCCTACGGCAAGCCGTCGTCGTTCGGCGTCGGGGAGGTCCATGAATTGCTGCACACTCAAGTGAGATTTTGAATCACCTTCAATGGCAGCCGCAATCTTGTCGTTGATGTGAGGGAGCTGGAGAAGAGGAGAAGACTTGGGAGAGACGGCTTGGATAAGGTGTTGGTTGGCCTTGAAGGATCCTGCAATCGGGCCAATGCTGCCGAATGCCAATGCAATCGCGGCAAAAGACTGGTTCAGTGTCCGAGCAATTGCGCCAACCTCAAACTTCGCCTTGGTCAATGCAGGATCGTCGAGCTCAACACGGCCAAGATAAGCCCACAGTAAGGCAAGCACCTTGCGTCGAACGCCGCTATCGAGGTCTTCGAGCTTCTCCTTGTCCTTAACAGAGAAACCGCAAGCAAACGGCGAGGTTTCGCCTTCCGCCGAGATTCGGGATTCGATCTTGGAAAGGCCAGACTCAGCCTGGTCTCCCCTGAGGACAGCCTCGAATTCCTTGCCAGTGCTAAGGGCAGTGATGATGCCGCCCTCGTCAATCTCTTCGTTGTAGTGCCTAAACAGGCGGTTGGCGCTTTCCATCAAAACGCCCTCCTTGGACATCCGCTTGGTGCCATACCACCAGGAGCCAACCATATAAGGGAGCAAAACGCCCATGAGAACAGTGTAGAGCAAAATCAGATATTTGCCATTGCCCTCTGCGATGATGAACTGAGGCAGCGCAATGCCGATGCTGAAGCTCTGCTTTCCATCAGGATGGCCGTACTGGATGTAGTTGTTTCGTACTTCTTCGTCTGTCAGGGCTTGGTAGGCTTTGGTGAGTTCAACATATCGATCGTTGAGCATCTCCAAAGTCTCGTTCTTGGAGGGGTCCGGCCTGACCTTGTCCGGATGGAACTTGACGGATAGCCTCTTGTAATGGGACTTGATTTGTTTTTCGGTAAAAGACTGCATTCCATGCCTCTGTTAGTCCCAATCTGCATAGGAGTGTCGGGTGCGTCGCCTGGTTGCTTTTGCGCCCAGTCCGACGTTGGCTGTTTTGCTTACCTCTGAGATGCCCAGGATATCATACGGATTCCAAAGCTTGGGAACGACCTTTTGGGTCACAATGATGAGATAGACCATGCCTGCCATGAGCGCCCATCCTAAAACGACGAAGATCGCCCTCTTGATCTTCCTCTGCTTCCTCTTCTGCGCCGCACGCAGCGCCACTACGACGTCGCCATGCTTGGTTTTGTAATCAGACGAGATGCGCGGCGCAAGCGCATCGTTGTCGGTGCTTCGACGGAAAAGACTGTATGTTAAAGGGAGGGTGACCAGGCCGGTGACGGTCAAGATGAAGAAAGGGAAGAACTGGCCCTACAAGGAGAGAAAGCATCGAGGTTAGCATCGTTTGATCCAGCCGCATAGCTCAAGCCCACCTCTCGACAAGGCGAAGTGCGAGGGGATCAATAGATAGCCGTGGAAGACAGAGAAGCAGCACGCAGAGAAGAAAAAAAACACACCTGTTCGTCGTACGAGTAGTCTGAGCTCATTTTGACGGCCTTGGGGAGCTCAGCCTGCCCGGCAAAACTAAAAACACAAGGAGAATATGGCCAAACGGTGCCAGCTTTGAGTCTGGAGTTTGCCCTTCAAAAAGTGTCCTGAATGATGGTATAAGCGCAAGATTCCAAGGCTCGGGCTGTGGGATTATCCGGCCTCCCCCACAATACACTTTCCCGACACGGTGTCCCTAGCAATAAAAAAGTCAAAAGTTGCCGCTACGCCACCAGGCCCAAAAGGCAAAGAAGACAGGTACCTTGTCGCGCTAGCTGTTCTCTGCCTTAGCTGAGGTACTGCCGTAACCTTGCGTACAGGTACATGCAATTTCTCCGGGCAGGTCAATAGAAGCCCTGCATGCTAATCTAAATAGGCATGTCGAGTCTCAATAGAGGCCCAAAATAGCATCTCGTAGAAGCGCCCGTAGAATCGCATAGATGTAGCATACGTTTCATGTTTTTTTCTTTTTCCTTCTGGGCTGTGCGCAGCATGTGATTATCAATCGCCATCAATCTCTCTGGATAAAAAGGTGTCCTTAATGCTGACGCGAAACGCTACTTGTGTTGTACTACTATACAGCTAATAATATCTCTTTATCTAAAATACATGCTTGATCCGCTTTCTCTCTATTCTCCTAATTGCTGAGATCATCCTTATCCTCACCGTCTTGCGACGGTGTCACGTCAATCTCTTTGGTCAACTCGCCATCTAGATCTGAATCGTCTTCTGTTGCCGACGATGCCGTTGCCATCTCTCCCAGTAAAATGCTTCTCAAGTCGTCGTCGCTATAAATAGTCTGCATGCTTCCTCTCCGCGCCCATGGCCTGGTCTCTCTCCTCCCCTGCCCTATCAGTCTCTCTATTTTGAGTCGATTAGATATAAATTTGAGCTTGGGAAATGTGCTCTGCTGTCCCTCGTGTATCATTCGGGCCAGTCGCTCCGCATCAGGATCCGTCAAAAGGTGCCAGTAGTCTGAAGGGATAGACTTGGGCCAGATGGTTATTGTGCCGCCGAATTCTTGCAGCCAGAGCTGGCTCCAATCCTGCCCAAGAGGGCGAGGCAGCAGCTCTGCATGTCGGATAAACTTGAGCCACTTGTTCATGTCGAGTTTGAGATAATGCTCAATGGCCGACATGAGGTATCCGCCGCGCCATCCCCGTCCTTTTCGGTGAGTGACAGGATGGCCTACTGTGCCCCGTGAAGAAAAGAAGAAAAGGTTAATGTGTGGGTTGACTTGGCTCACAACGGTAAAGTTGACGTTGAAGTGCGTATTCAACGCTTTGATGGGGATATCCGTCCTCAAGCTGCCATCTTTCCACTTGTGTCCAAAGGAATATGGTGCAAGAGTCCCATCACGCATCTTCATCATAAGGACAACCGGGTTGAGGATTCCCGGAACAGCTGCCGAAGCCAGCACGGCGGACCAAATGACACAGTCGGGGCTAGTTAGATAGTTGCAAAGGATAGTTGGAGAGTGAGGATCTGCTGGCACACAGCTGACGTTGAGGATGCGGCCGGTTCGCTCGTACGCCTCCCTAAATGTCATCGAGCCCCTCGTAAACCATGAGCACCTCTCAGCCCAGTCAACCGAGTCGAAGCGGGCTCCAGTCTTCCACCATCTTGGGAACCAGGTCGTGATTGATTCGCCGCAGGCCGTGATTCGATGCGCCAGCGCCGGTACCAGAAGCTGCTTGAGTTCATCGTTTGTATGTGTGGCAACGAGGGCTGCTATAAGCGCACCTCCGCTGGTGCCAGTGATGACATCGGGCAGCAGATCCGCATCAAGCATCGCCTTCACAACTCCAATATGATAATAGGCGAAAGTGGCTCCCCCAGACAAACAAAGGGCTGTTCGTCCATAGTTGGCATGGATGTGCTTGAACAGTGTTCGTTTCTCGTCGGCGTCGAGGTATTCTGTCTTGAGGAGAAATCGGAGGCTCTTCTCAACTAAAAACAATGTCAGTCAGTACCTGGTCAACCCTCATTCTTCCAAAGTCAGAATGTAGCAACTTACCATCGTCGACGAAATTCTGGACCAGGTTCTTGGTCCCATAGTATGTTTGACTGTAAAGCCTTGGATTTTCCACGCCAACAAAGTTATTCTTGACACAAGCCTCCATCAACGCCCTCAAATCGTCAACAGTCTTTTTCAGTTCCTGTTGGTCGCCATCCACTTCAAGCGCCTCTGCCTTTATCCGCGCCTTGCGAATTTGAGTCCACACTCGCTTCACAGTCTTGGAGTCATAGTAAGCGAAATCGTCGACTTCCCTCCAATTCTTTCGACCCAAGAAATCATCCAGTTCCTTTGCTGCCGAGACCCAGCCCTTGTAGCTAGATGTTCTGCGCATGTTCTTGCGCAGGATTTCACGTCGGCCTCGCCATGTGAAGAAGTGTTCGTAAAACCAAATGTACCACCTCGTAGAAAGATAGGCGATGGTCAGCCCAATGAGCCACGAGAAGACGAAGAAAAGGAGCGGCCACTTGGAGAGCAAGTATAGATAACCTTCTCTTGTCTCGTCTTTCGTCCGGGTGCCCAGCAAGCCTTCTACCGCCCCCGCGCCTTTCCTCCTCTTCTTCGACCCTCGTTTGCCGCGATATAGGTTGGGATTCACGGGGGCCCAGTCGTTTTGCGCCGTGACAAATGTTCCTAAAGTCGGCGTCGGAGGCACAGGCAGATCTCCTCCAGCAGCGCTGGCCGCAGCAGCGACAGCGGCGACATCATCTTCCAAGGTGCTGCCCGTCTGCGAATCTCTCTTGGTCAGGTTGACAGAGCTGACGCTTCTGGGTGATTTCAGGCTGGAGGTGTCGTCTATGGGGCTTTGTAGCGGATCAGGTGCCTGTAATGCCGTCTCGAACGCCGCCAAATCTTCCGAATCGAGGTACTGGCAGTCGATGTTTGGTAACGCAGACGGATCGAACGCATCGCGGGGGAACCCGTAGGCCTCGTCGTAAGGAGCCAGCTCAGGAAAAGGCTTCGTCATTGCGCCAGCTAACAATGTGATGCAGGTTCAGATTCTCGTCTTTTTTTGGAACTCATGCATGTCCAAGGCAGCGTACGAGTAGTTATAGATGGCGCACTCATAGGATGGCAAGATACGGTATTCGTACTCCATATGATTAAATCGGAGAGTCGTAAGATTAAAGAGTTGGCAAACTTGACCCTTTTGCGCCTCTCAAGCCTCGGCGGCGCATGACGTCTTCGTGGCTGATTAAAGCCCTTTTTTGTTGGGACAAGTGGAGAGACGGGGCCCTGAGACTCCCTAATTTTTAGCGGGGGCAATTAAGCAGATGCACGACAGGGGCCCCACATTGAAACCTGCCAGAACCGGTAGGTACTATATTACAGTGGGAGGCAATAAGTCTTAGCACCCTGTCAGGTCACTCCAACGAAGCTAGCCCAATTAGGCCTTTGTTATGATGCCGCTTTTTTATCTATGTAAACACTAGTATTTTGTATACCAGCCTTCTGCAGCCAAAATAGCTTGGACGCGATGGTCCATTGTATCAGCCAGTTTATTATGAATAACTTAATCGATGCTATGCCATGCTTCCTTAGCTGCTTTAATTAAACACGGCAAAGTCTTAATTATATCAGGAGCATCTAGAAGCTCGGGATGACTATGATAAATTTCTTCTTTCATTAAGGCCTATAGGTTCTCGATTGGGTTGAGGTCAGGAGAGTAAGGCGGCTAGATCATAACCTTAATCCGTAGAGCTTCGAGCATAGCTTTTACGATGCCGGCTGTGTGTACAGATGCGTTATTATACATGAAGATATCGCTGGCCTTGAGGAAATCAGGCAAATAAGAGGAATATAGGTCAATAATGCCTTGGCCATCAACGCAGCTATCAAGCGCAATCAAACCCATACGCTTCCCGTGGCCAAAGCTGGCCTAAAACATCTACTTGACAACGCCTTGTTTTTTAATTGTTTCCACCTCCCCTTGCTCAATTTGCTCTCGCGGTCGCAAGAAGGTCCATCTAGGGCGCCAGCCGTGGCCTCGTCTAACCATACACTCATCACTCCACTTGACACAGGTCCAGTCAGTATTTTAATATCTTCTAGCCCAAGCAAGGCGGCGGGCAGCATAAAGGGCTGTTAGCTAGGGCCACTGTAATTTTCACCATTTCCTCCTACCCATTTCGCATAATAAATATCGCAAGGCTCTCTCTTTAATTATATAATCAATCGAGGCAAGAAGGTCGCGATAACTAGCATCTAGATTCGTATGCGTCACTGTATCGTAAATCTAATCGCATTGCTCTTCGGAGAGCTTCCTTAGCGCACCTGACCGAGGCCGGCTTTGATTCTCATCTCGAACGGCCTCTTGTTTAATCGTATATCGGATTAAGGAAAGGGAAACTTCTAGATAAAGCTTGTGTATCTTTTTATAGCCATAGCCAATGCTATTTAACTCGCAGATTCGCAATCGCAGCTGCGGCGATAATTCCTTTCGCGGCGGCATTAATGTTGTAAGGAAGAAAATGCAGTATTGAAAGCGGCATCATAACAAAGGCCTAATTGGGCTAGCTTCGTTGGAGTGACCTGACAGGGTGCTAAGACTTATTGCCTCCCACTGTATAGTGGGTGATGGGGAAACAGGCGTTAGTAACTGGTGCAGAGTACGGAGTATAGCAGAATGCACCGCTGTGTATATGGCGTCTTTGTGGTATCTTTATGGGTTCAGAGCATTCACGATGATAAACTCACTTATAGATACGCAGTGAACAAGTGCCAAAGCTGTGCCATCACCATCAGGGGTCGCTCTAGTTCAACTCGCAGCTGTTCCCTCTCCTGGACGGGGACCAAAGCCTATACTCCGGCAGGTCGGTAATTCAGGTGACTCGAGCACTGCCGAGAAGCGGGCACCGCCATCAACTTTGTCAAGACCCACGGACTTTCTCACTCCTGGAATTGTACCGGATCTTTAGGGGATCGTTATATGCTCCTTTATTGCGGAATAATATAGAGTCCACTTCTTCCGAGGAGCTAGGTGGAACGAGTCGTATTTAGTTTGTTAGTTTTTTTTTTTAGAACGGCTACGTCTTAATTTAGCCGTCCTACCCTGGACTTGCAAGTTCGTAGTATCTCGCCCCAATTCAAGCATCGACCTCGCAGCATGAGCAGTCTTTAATGTGTTCTCACTGAACCAATGGCGCTGCTCAGATTGCAAGAAGCTGAACCAGTCACAGCTAATACCTAATTTTTAAGGCAAACGCTTTCATGCAATACATAGGTACATGTGCTCACCCCGCATGGCATCAAAACCACGGCAGCTGAACCGGATGGCTCCCTCCATAACCCTGCTCAGGTTACTTCACGACCAAGAAACCACCTCCCATCGCTTTATCACCTTATTAGATATCCATGGATCAGATTGTTTACAAAGTCGATCCAGATGGAGACACGCTTCTTATCCTCCATAATCCAAATGCACCGTTTGCGTCAGATACCACAGGTGCCTGGCCTGATGCTCTGCGCGGCCAACCATTTCCGAAAATCCACTACGATCTTTCGAATCCATTACCTGACACAGAGCCTATTGTTCCTTCCGAGCGAGAAGTGCACTATCGGCTCTCTTCAAATCATCTCAAGCGCCTATCGAAGTATTTTCGAGGTATGATGGCGTATAATTGGAAGGAGGCCAACTGCCAAGACGGCTATGCTTATTCTACAACTGCCGAAGACTGGGACGAGACTGCATTGCTTATAGTGATGAATATAATTCACGGCCAAATAGGGAGAGTACCCCGGGCTGTCAGTTTTGAGATGCTTGCCAAGATAGCTATTGTTGTTGATTATTACAAATGTCATGAGGCAATCGACTCCTTTGCCAAGTTGTGGATACATGTCCTCACTACTACACAAACCCACCCTTATAATTACGAGTATTACGGCAGGGAATTTTTGCTGATG
The DNA here is from genome assembly GCA_003012085.1 of Trichoderma brevicompactum. Taxonomy (NCBI): domain Eukaryota; kingdom Fungi; phylum Ascomycota; class Sordariomycetes; order Hypocreales; family Hypocreaceae; genus Trichoderma; species Trichoderma brevicompactum. Next base: position 75,973 of record PXNZ01000067.1, read on the forward strand.
CTGTTTGCATCTTATATCTTTTCCGAAGCTGATACGTTTCGAACATTGACCAGGGCTGCCATATGGCAAAGTAGAGGCCGCATTCACACCCTTGGCTTGTCTCTTCCGGACAATATCGTCGGCAATTTGGGCTTTTCCTTGTTTCTTTCTGAGCGCCGTTGGCAAAATGGCTCACTCTCTCCAGACGCGATTGACGCAGAGAGACAGAGACATATTTCCAATCTTATTGATAGCCTTTATAAGATGATGACCGAGCTCTGCAAGGGTAGATTGGTCTGTTTGTATAAATGTGCTGCGTTATCAATGGGCGTCCTTGTAAAGGGTCTGAATGAACTGGGCTTGTTTATGCCCCGGCCGAATGCTCCATTCGAAGGTTATAGCCTTGAAGCCTTGGTAGGGGGCGTTTCTGGTATGCCGAGATTTAATTATGTCACAATATGCAAATTTACTGTCGCGATACCTGGACAGAAACCAGAGTATCGTGAAGATGTCCGTGATTGCTACTTCTTCAAAAGAATTCAGTCACTCTCTGCAAAAAAAGTGGACAACATAGATGGGCTGGACCTGGGACTCTTTATTAGCAAGGGTGGAAAAGCATGAATGTTTATCTTGTGGGATATCAATTGCTGTCCTAAAAAATCATGGAGAATATTTGATCAAGTTGGGACATGTGCATGGGCGCATTCGAGACAAAGGCTCTTTCTGGTTACTTGTTTCTAGGCTACAGTTTTGGTTGAGATGGAATACACAGAATGCTACTCCGTACTTCGTGCCTCCGTACTAAATCGTAACAAAGTCTCCTCGCACCTGATTGGTCCGGCAGTTTGCGTCTTGTACGGAGTAGCTGCATGCGATTTCCAAAACTGAAGCTGTGATTCGTTGCAAGAGAATTGCAAAGGATTTAGCCATCCGCAGCGGGGCGCATTAATCACTCCAAAGAGCCCATACTGTGGAAGCTGCATGCAAAGAATCCATTATCGGGCCACAACCTTTGAATTCCGTATCAATCACACGCTACGGGGCATCATGAAAGCGCCATGGTTTTTGCGAGGCATTCCATTGACGGCTCTATAAAGCACCTTTGTACCCGAACAGTAAAGGATTCTTTTGGGTTCCTTTGTTTTCGTTGAGACATTTGTCGGGTGCTCTTGTCATTTGCGCACAGTCATCCTCCTGCATTTGTGTCTTGTTGTTTGTCCATGGTATGAACAGCAGTAATAAAAATACCGTAGCCCGCTGCAGATATCCTTTGAAGATCGCTTGACCTCCCTTTCATGTCTCGTAAAACGGCGCACGTACCGCCTGATGTCGTCCGCGCGGGCACATGGCGCCCTTTGATTCGAGAGCCGTGCGTTTGGAGGGGAGACGGAAGCCTTGGCTGCGAGAACCTTGATAGAGCGAAACCACGGCCCGTCTGCTGTGCCACCGCCGAAGCATCGCGGAGAGAACCTGGATGGCCCGCAGAGCTTGGTTTGTCATCATGTCACAAAGTCCGAAACAAGGGCAGCAGGATGGGCGCTGCCGGTGAAGAAAGTCGCCCCAACTGCAGAGGAATAGTAATAGTATCTTGTTGGATCGCTGGAGTTTCGGTATAAATCACCTACCTAGTCATCTGCAGATTCAACAGCCGCTGAAGACACCCGTGACCCGATCTATCGATACCGGCCGGAGCCTCCTAAGTGCCTGCTTCAGGGAATCTCCGCTGCTGTTGCCTCGCCACAAAAAATCCCCCGGGGGCTGGTCCCCTCCTACGTCAGCGGACCGCTAAAGCATAAACTGCGGCAGCCTTCACAGTTTCTTAGCACCTCCAGACTGGACTCACACCACAACTCTTCTGACAAAGGTTAAAAAGCACACGACCCTGCTTTGGATTGCAAAGACGAAATCTGCGGCCCTCTTCATCCATCGAGGCTCTACAAACCGACTTCCACAGCACGCACGACGCTGGATGACTGTGCCGCCGTAGCCGAATCGACTTTGTCCACGGAGAGCGACAGACACAGACAGAGAGATTGCGAGAGACGGAGACGGACTCGCCATGGAGTTGACGGCGAGGGGTGTCGACAATGACACCCGCGGGTGGATTTTGTGCATTGTGAGCGGTATAGGTACGTGATGGCTCATCTACCCTGCGGTCTGGCGATGGATGGGGCTCTAATCCTCTCGGTGAAGCTTGCGTCTTTGGCGCGTCCGTCATATGCGTCGACGTCTTCGTGCGCCTCATCCCAGGCAAGGCCGATTTCCGCATCCAAGACAGCAACGCTTTTCTTGCGTGCTCGCTTAGCTTGAGTTTCGGCGTCATGGTCAGTACTGGTTTTCTTTCCCAATTATGTAGATGAGACACTGACCGCTGCCTTTTCTTTTCTGCTTCTAGCTCTTCTCCTCGCTCTACAGCATGCTCCCCGAGTCGAAAGAATACTTTAAGCAAGAGGGTTGGTCCGACCAAGCTGCTGGATTTGTCATGATGGGGTTCTTTGCTGGAGGCTTCGTTGGCATCCAAGCCGTCTCGCGAATCGTCCATCAGTTTATGCCTTCTCATGTCGTCGACTGTGACCATAGCCATGACGATGCTGCATCTCACGACGGCCATTCCCACCATACCCATACTGGTCGAGGACATTCTCGATCGAGTCGCGCCAGGCGGCGGTTCTCTCGACCTCCTGATAACAAAATCTCTGACATTGCTGAGAGTGGCGATGACCAGCCTCTCACTAGCGAATCGACTCCTTTACTCGGCTCAGAGCGTACTGCTCTCCACCCACCATTAACTCGCCATGCTTCGGCGAGAGACGAAATGATCCAGCGGCCTGGCAGCCCTCTGGTGCCTACCCGCAGCCGGGCCACTACCGGAGGCGATGCCGTGTCTTCTGGCAGGCGCCCTTCCATATTTGAAGTCCAGAAGCGGGTCATGTCCTTTGTCAAGGACACAAAATGCAATTGTGACGAGTCCGGATCCTGTTACGGATACTCTGATCCTTGTGGGCAGGAGTGCTTTAAGCACCTGAGCAGTCGCGCGGCCAGCCATGCGCGCCAGTTACCTGTCCTACGCACAACCACCGGACACTTCCATGCCCATCACTCCTTTCACGCCACTCACGAGCACACTGATGGGGATACCAATGACGCACCTATTAGCCCTAGTCGGGTGGCGTCTCGCGACTCCCTGACTCTGACGGATGAGGAGACCAGCGATAATGACTATCCCTGCTCTCAGATGGACGAGGGTGACATCGAAGCCCAACATCATCATCACGTCCCCGCCAACGCCTTCCTCTCCATAGGGCTGCAAACATCCATTGCCATAGCCCTTCATAAATTCCCCGAAGGCTTCATTACCTATGCAACGAACCATGCCAACCCTGCGCTGGGGCTCAATGTCTTCATGGCTCTGTTTGTTCACAACATCTCTGAAGGCTTCGCCATGGCCTTGCCTCTATATATGGCTCTTGGTTCCCGCTGGCGGGCCATGGCTTGGTCAGCTTTCCTGGGCGGCCTGTCTCAGCCGCTCGGGGCGGGCATCGCCGCTCTGTGGTTCAAGCTTGCCAACAGGACACACATGACCCCGAGCGCAGTAGCGTATGCATGTCTTTTCGCACTGACGTCGGGCATCATGGTTAGCGTCGGGCTGCAGCTCTTCGTCGAGAGCCTCAGCCTCAACCACAACCGCAATTTGTGCATGTTCTTTGCTTTCCTGGGCATGTCTTTGCTGGGTCTGAGTAATGCCTTGTTTGCGGAGCACTAGCACTAGCACGGGACGCATATGTACGTATATTCTTATAAGATACGAGCTGAAAATTGCTGTGAGGCGGACGTAGATTCCTCATGAGACAGACTTTGAATAGTCCATCTTTTACACTTCCATATCATATAAGGAGGAGGAGGAGGGCTTTATTTTCTCTCCCATAGCGCATTGGGGTTTGGCTTAACTAGATAGACTATGGATCATGGAGCAATTGGGGAAACTTGTGGATATCTTTTTTTTTTTTCGTTTTCGATTATTGTGTTCTTCCTCTCTTGCAAGGAAATGGGGCGTCGTGGATGACTGAATATAGGGATCGCACGTGCAGTATTAGAAGCGGTATGACAGGGCATATGTTATCAATGACTGGTTAAATACGTGGGAAAGCGGGCAGTGGAGTCAATATATTGGTATTCGGGGCGTTTTATTTCGTAATTTTTTTTTTAATTCTTCGTTATTGTTCATTACTGTCGTGATGCCACGTTGAAGATCATCTATCTACATCGTGGCTGGCTTTGTCTACGCGACATGGAAATCTACCCGATTATCTACCATGGCGCCGTATTTGTATACCCATCTTCATATCCCTCCCAAAGTAGATCTAAAACCCCCCTAGCGTGGGATCAATGTTGCCATCCAGGCCCGTTTCTCCTCGTGATAACATCAATAGACTTGCATCGTCATCGATCCAGCCATCCGAGGCCCCATATGTCATCTGAGAAGAGAAGATGTCTCCCTGAGTAAAGTCCTCTGGCCAAGTAGACTGCTCAATAGCATTCCCATTATCATCAAAGATTGGGGGGTTAGAGAACGAGCTCGGATCGATGGTGGCATTGCTGGTGGTGGCGGCATTTGGGGCGTGTACGAATGCGATGTGGGCGTTTAGATCGAAATAGCGGATGAAGCCTTCATTGCATTGAGGGCAGCGGAGAGTCTGCTTCTTGACGTTGGTGACGCCGGAGATTTCGTCAATGAAGTCTGCTGGGTTTGATTTGTCCGTCTTGGAGAGCTTCGGCCGCTCTTGTCCTAGGTGAATAAAGCGGATGTGGTCCTCTAACCGGACCTTTGTGCTAAACTTGTCGCCACAGCCTTGGTCGTTGCTCCAGGCTTCGAGTCCGGGGCCGGTAAATTCGACCTCGCCGCAGATGAAGCGGAATCCTTCGTGCGCTGTGCGAATGTGGACGTTTAGGTTTGATTTTTTGGTGAATTTCTTGTCGCAGCCGGCGTGGGGGCAAGCCACCGTCTTGCGATCCTCGACTGTCTTTCCGGAGTGATGAATTTCAATATGTGTTTCCAGCTCCCATAGCGAGCTAGATTTGTAATCGCAAAACAAACAGTTCTGATGCTCTTGCCGCATATGCGACTGCAGCTGCGTATCTGTTGTAAACCCGACTCGTTGTGTTGTGCCATCGTCTTGCATTTGTGGAGCACATTCCATGCACCAATACTTGAGCGGCCCATGTTCTCTCTCCCGATGCCTATTGAGGGCTCCCTTGGAGTCAAAGGCAGATGAGCACGTAGGCTCTGGGCATTGATGCGCCGGTAAGCCCTGATGCTCCTTCCGGACATGCTTGTTAAGAGTTTCCTTCTTCCTGAAGCTTTGACCGCAATCTTGACAGCGGAATCTGTCGGCTCCCTCGTGGACTAGCTGATGACGTTTTAGCCTCGTGCCAGTTACGAAGCTCTTTCCGCAGCCGTCCCTCTGACAAACGTATTTGCGATCATTCGTATGAACGGCTTTTATGTGCTGTTTCAGGTGCTTATCTTCGATATAATCTTTGGTACAGCCGTCGTATGGGCATTTATGAGGCCGAGAGTTGGTATGAGAGTTCATGTGATCTCTCAACCGAGCTGGACGGTTGAAGCTTTTTGTACATCCTGGCCAAGAGCACGCCAATGTCTTGTAATCTGAGGGGAACTTTGTCCGGGGTGTTGTCGCTGCTGTAATGGTAGAATCGACATCTGCACTTGAGCCTGGGCTTGAGGTTGGAGTATAATCGTCATCGCCTTCATCGATATCTAATTTTGATATTAGCCAGTTTGCCTTTTTGTGAGCTGGTCTGGAGCTGAATTCGTACATGATATTCCAATGCCACCGATATTTGGCCTTTTGAAAGGAGACGCACCATGCGCCTCCTCCGTGGCCACTCGTTTGCCCATAGCGGCCTGTCAATTGCAGCAAAAGTTATGGCATGTCGTCGTCGAACTTGGATAATAGCAGAAATTGGGAACTTTTTATGTGGGTCACGGGACGATATGATAAAACTATTTCGTCCTTGACCCACACCCAGCGAGGAAGGTGCTGCCGACCCACTCCATGTGCTATCAAACAAATCCGGGGAAACCACGGAAAATCTTGAGACTCCATGGTTGGAACAATATTTTTCGCGAGGCTGAAGGATTGAACAGCCAGCAAACCGTCCTAATCACAAGTCTCGTATCTCAACGCCAGACTTTCACTTCTTTTCAAAATGTCTGATTTTGGCGATGATGATGTCAGCGTCGGCGGGTGAGTGTAGCAATGCGCATGAACATGGGCGCAAAGGAAGAAAAGACCACTGCTGGATGGATGGCTGACCCCTTATGCGCAGCGATGAGCCCGTGTTGGAAGAAGAGGAGGTGACCGAATTCTACGAGCCCGAAGTAGCCGACGATGAGGATGGCGAGCATGCGAACGGTGATGACCAAGACAACGTCGTCATCTCTGGAGATCCTTCTGCCGCCGCCAATGCCTCCAAAGACAAGTCAGTAAAGGACAAGAAGATTCCTGATGACCAACGCACGACGACCCCATACATGACAAAATACGAGAGAGCCCGCATTCTGGGTACGCGTGCATTACAGATTAGGTTGGCATTAAGAGAATGGGAATGGGATCCGCAGATGTGCTAACTCGTTGGTGCAGCATGAACGCGCCCGTACTGGTAGACCTCGAGGGCGAGACGGATCCTCTACAGATTGCGATTAAAGAATTGCGCGAGAAGAAGATTCCTCTGATTGTACGAAGATATATGCCTGACGGATAGTAAGTTGTTTTCTGGCTGGGTCATGATGAGCGTGCGATGGCGGTGGTCTAACGCTCTTTAAGCTACGAGGACTGGACCTGCGAAGAGCTTCTTCAATAAACGGAGTACGGTCTAACAAATATGACGAACGCGGCCAAGACGTTGCTGCTCGATTCGTGTCGACTCTTGCCAACTCTGCATTTGAGGGCATGACGAGCACGAAGCTACGAAGCTGCGATTCATCAACCTTTCTTCATCTTGTCGAGAAAGAAACTTGTTCATCAGCGTGGCGTTTCAAGATTTCATCAACTTCAGCACTCGGCTAGGATAAAAAAGACAGCATGTTTAACCCAACATTGTGCCATTCTGCCTTTGGTGCAGCATCTGAACTGATATCGGTCAGGGCTTAGATGCGTCTCTGGCCACCAATCTTGACTTTCTGGCGCATGGATCCACATTAGCGGTCTCTTCATAACCAGGCAATTTACGGCGAGACATCTATGGGCAACATGAGGGAATATCCGGGATCTAGATTGCCTGGACTTGGATCCCAGTCCGAGCCTGTACAAATTGATTTGGCATTAACATGGTAAAAGGCTATATTATATGGATGACTGCAAAGTATAACAGCACAGTAATAGATTATCAACGGAAAAAAAATTAGTTGATTTCATGCCACGGAATGAGGCTTGGGCGCATTGCTACTCGGTACCTGTGACATTTGAAAAATGTAGAGCCATAGCTTGGATGATGCAATGCGTATAAAACGGCAGCATGTGTAGATGATCATGATGCCATGATGGCCCTATAGAGTAGCATTGCCCGTGTTTACCTTACGACTGCTACGTTACAATGCCATCTACCACGTTACTAAAAGTACTCCATATTCCGTATGCTGGGCAGATGGTGATGGCAATCAATCGCTCGATGAATGATCTAGGGCTGTCGGCAGTCGCCCATAGAAGCCAACAGCGCTAACCCCGGCGACCCCAGTCGAGAACACAGGGAGCTCCATCCCTAAAAATAGCAGCGAGGATAGCTAAAGATGTGACATCATTAGGTCGAGTTTCTGGATCATGAACACGAGGACTTTTTGTTTTTACAAGTCTCTCTTTTCCGGGAGATGTAGGGTGAATAATTTTCTCTCGTTTTTGACATGTTGAACATTGATTAACCGCCCATTTTGGAGATTGTAGGATATGCTCTATATACAGGGTGCACAATGCATGAATGACAGCTTGCTCCTCCCCCCCATCTACAGCCGGCAGCGGAGAATTAACGCCGTGCAATGTGCCGTTCCTGCATGCAGATACGAGTCTGCGCCGGCACTACGGAGTACTGTCGCCCTTTTTGGGGGCTTTTGTTTGCTTGTTTGTTTGTTTGTTAGCTGGCCGTGCAGAGAGGAGCTATTTTAATCTTGATGAGCTGTACTCCGTAAGGGCGTGTTGAATGCTGCATGTGCTTCGTTGTTCCAGTAGGCGAGTTTGCTGAGCATCAAGTACACCGGCAATATCTGTACCTTTCCATCACCAAAAACACCAACAGCCATCACCAATACCTTGTCCGTGGTCAAAGCTCCCTCGTATCCCCTCACCATCAAAAATTCTTCAACTTTCCCGCAGCGAGGGATCCGACGATCGGCCTGCGCATGACGTCGAGTCGCCCACATGCAGGCCGTCGTAAACGGACAAGATCGCCAGCATGACAAGCACAGCTCTGCTGAACACACCTCGTATGTCTCACGGCCTTTTCCCTTTTGGAGGCGATTTTTAGGGGACCGTGTGAAAGGCATGCAGCGCCGCACTACAGCAGATTGTTATTACTTTCAGGTGGCTGCTTAGGTAGGGGGCCCGTGCTGGACGGAATACGGACAAGACGTCAGAATCTTAGTTGCAAGGTCAAACGTGGGTTTAAAAAAAAAAGAGAGCTAAAGATGGGCGCTGCATTACGTCGGTCAGCGAGGCGAGGCGACACGACAGATGGAGTTGCTTGTGTATAAAATGGTTGGGCCGGTTCCACGAGAGAACTCACGAGATTTCAAGACAAACAGATCTGCACACCGCAATCCCTCTTGTATAAGACATTGGGTCTATCTGCTCTGCAGCCTTTTTGGTCATCATCCATCCCCAACGCACTTTCGGCACATCATATCAATTCACGGCAGTCTTACAGGCGCCTAGCTTATACTTATTATCAACCTTATTTATACCCAATTCTTCCAACATGAAGTTCACCACCATCTTCACCGCGGCTGTTTCTTCAGCCATTGTCGTCTCCGGCACCCCCATCCATAAGCGCGAAATTGGCGGCGTATGTTTCTCTCCCTCTTCCCCTTGCAATTATCACCAACCATCTAACTTGAATCTTTTACAGGTCCTCTTGTGCACCGGCGCCAACGCAACCGGCACCTGCGACTACGCCGTCTACGAGCTCAAAAAGTGCCACCAGCTGCCTGCGCCCTTCCACCACAATACGAGCACTTTTGCGCCCTCTGGCGAAGACTTTGAGTGCTTCCCGCGCATCGGTGATTGCGGCTCCATTTGCATGAGCCCCACGGGGTGCACCTTTGGCAGCGTCGACTTCAATTACAAGAACAAGTACAACCTTGGGGCCATCAAGTGGAACACCTTGATCTCCAGTTTCGACTGCTTCCTGAAGACGCCAACAACGACTGAGTGAAAAAACACAGCCTTTATGAATTTGAATGCATTCGTCGGCATTTAATAATCATGGAGATGATGTCCTTTTCTTTCATTGAATTCACGAAGTTATGCAAAAGGGGAATCGCTCGCCCCAATATTAAAGATTGAAATCCGCCCCCTCCTAAAAACGAAGAGGGGCAGACATGACATAACCTTAGTTATGAAATGCTCTTACCTACATTTCATCAGATCGGGAGAGGGTTGCTTTGTTTTTTTTTAATTTTTATGTTTAGTTGTGTTTGGCTTGGAAATGGGCGTTTATACTATTACCCGATGCACCTTGATGCATTGCTGTTTTCGGACATAATTCGGGCGTCATCATGATGGAAATTCATAGAGCGTTTGGAGGGGTGATTTTGGCAGGTTCTGTGGTGGGGTAAACGGGATTCCGTTATACTTATCAGTCAATCAATAGCTTCTTATAACGTTTTAGTTGTTTATATATCAAAGAGCAACACCCACCTTTTCTTTTTGTGTCTTCTTCTTCTCCATTTTTTTGTTCTATACTGCTGCCATCTCACCAAGCAGACAATCCATCAACACTCACAAAGCTCCAAAACACCATGGCCGGCATCACCACCAACGCCACCATCGCCTCCTTTGGCGGCCGCTTCCTCAAGCTCACCCACCAATCCTCCGTCACCGGCGGCCCCATGAACTTCACCCTCTTCCTCCCCGCCGGCATCTCCTCCGCCGAACCGGCCCCTCTGCTCATTTACCTCTCCGGCCTGACCTGCACCCCGGACAACGTCACCGAAAAGGGCTTCCTCCACGCCCACGCCGCGCCGCTCAAGCTCGCGCTGCTCTACCCGGACACGTCGCCGCGCGGATCGAACCATCCCGGCGAGCACGACTCGTGGGACTTTGGCAGCGCGGCGTCCTTTTACATCGACGCCACCCAGGAGCCGTGGAAGCAAAACTACAACATGGAGACGTACCTCACAAAGGAGCTCCCCGACGTCGTCTTCTCCCACTTCAAGGAGCTGGACCCGAAGCGCGTCTCCATCGCCGGCCACTCCATGGGCGGTCACGGCGCCCTGACGCTCTATCTCAAGAACCCGGGCAAGTACCAGAGCGTCAGCGCGTGGGCGCCCGTCTGCAACCCGGGAGCGTGTCCTTGGGGCGAGAAGGCGTTTATGAGCTACCTGGGCGGCGACAGGGAGGAGTGGAAGAAGCATGATGCGACGGAGCTGGTGAAGCACTGGAAGGGCCCGCTGAATGCTTTGCTGGATGTGGTATGTTTTTTTTTTTTTTTTTTTGAACTGGAGCTTGAATTTACGAGAAAATGAAATGATTGGGTTTCGTTTGCTAATAGGGTGTGTGATGATGATAGGGCACTGCCGACAACTTTTATAAGCAGAGGCAGCTTCTTCCGGAGAACTTTGCAGAGGCCACCAAGGCGGCAGACATCCAGGGCCTGGATCTGCGATACCAAGACGTACGTTTACTCTGAGATTGTTACTGCTTGGAGTATGTATGTGTGTGTGTGTGTGCTGACCTGACTTTTGTTCACAGGGCTATGACCACTCGTATTTCTTCATCTCGACTTTTGGTGAGGACCACGTTAAGCATCACGCCAAGCATCTGGGTCTCCTATAGGCAATATGAATTACGGTGAATGAGCATATTTGAAGAAGAAGAAAAAAACCAATTGTTAAAACAAAACCAAATCAATGCATGAATCAAAAAGGTGTATGAGAATGAGCAAAGTTCTGTTTTACTATGCTGTATATAATAAGCACACACTCACAAAATAGCATCCACACAAAAGATTGAACTGAAGAAAAGAACATTTCCTGCGCGCTACATGAGGAAAGCACACCCCCAAGAAACGTTTGTAATTATCTCATATATGTATATCTCTTCTATATCTTCCGAGAAAAAAAGAGGACTGCAACATTCCAGGGGTGAAATCTTTCAAAAACACACACACAGAGAGAGAGGGGCCTTCTTCATCCCTCCCACTTCAAGATCCGACTGAGGAACAACGAAAAATAAAAGTAAAATAATAAAAGAGATATTCCATCATTTCGTATCCATGTCGATTTTCGAACCCGTCTCGACAACGCCCGCCCAAACACGTCATGATAATAGTTAAATAAGATGAGCAGTAGTAATGAATAATAGTAGTATGCACGTCGCACAAACATCTCCCATCATCGCTCGCTAGCATATACTCTCACAGAGATGCGCGCTGTCATATGTATCCCAAATAAATATGCCGCAATAGGCCCCCCTCGCACAATATTCTTTTTCTTTACTTTTTTTTTTGTTTGCTTTCTTTCTTTCTTTGAGAATTTCAGCTCATCATCTTCTCCATAACAGGACTGAGGACCAAGCCGTCCTTCTCCAGCTTCGACTTCATCTCTGCTTCGGCTTCGCGCCGAATGCGCTTATACGCCAGCTTCTCAAACTGACTGAGGCTCTTCCACCAGTGCTGCCCGGCCTCGTGCTCGGCAATGCGCTCTAGCAAATCCGCCGTCTTGATGCGCACTTCGCGATCTTTGTGGAAGAGGCCGAGCGCAATGTAAAAGAGTCCGGCATGCGACTCGGGTGCTACGTCGAGGAGAAGGCAAATTTCCTCATATGAGTGGATATGTTTGGATAAGGTAAGGTAAATGTCCTTGCTCTGCGCTGGTGTCAGGCGCTGCATGCGAAGACGGTCATGCATGTGAGCCAGGTCCAGCCCCTTCAGCGGGCGGACAGTGTATATTCGAGCGAGATCCTAAAGACGGTCTCTCATTAGTTGAACCCTCATCTACCGAATACATCGGCCAAAAGGGGAGGAATGGAGCCTTACCTGAATGTAGCTGTAGTAACTGCGCGTGTTACGCCACCCTTCGATCCTCGTCACGTTGCCGGCCATCTCCTTGAACTTTGCAGTGTCATCTGCCCACACGTATCCATGGCCGCTGGCCCCTGGCAGTGCCAAGTCTTGGTCCTGACCCCCGATATACAGAGCAGATGCGCTGTAAACGCTCTCCTCAAACTGGGCAGCAATTCTCGTAAACTTATTGACCCAGTCGCGCCATTTGGCCCGGATAACCCGCTCGCCGTGCCTTGCGGCGATGCTCCTCAGAATATCCGACATGAAGGCTGCGTCGCCTGTCAAATCCTGCGCGTTGTTAGACACGCCACTGGCGGTGTTGGCAAGATTAGGATGCTGCTGCTGAAAGTAAATCAACCCCTCAGTAACCGGCGCCATCTCAATCTTGCTGCTAATCTTGACACGGCCGCTCGGCAAGTCGCATAGCACGTCCCACCATTCTGGATGGAGCTCAAAGGTCGGATTGGTAACGCCGGCGATGAACCCCGGCACGTTGAGCAGATCGTCGACCTTGGTCAAGTCGGTGTAGGGAAAGGCATGCCTGGTAAACCCCCGGAGGATGCCGCCAGACACGAGGGCACATGCCGCAAGGACCGCTTCGGCCACGTCCCCAGAAGGCATGTTGTGGCCCAAGAATATGACTCTCTTCTGGGTGAGGAGCCCGTTGATCAGCACGATGATTGGGTGTGTGTTGACTCCGTTCGTCGTCAAGTGAGGATGCAGCACAAACGGCTGCGGTGACTTGGCATGGGCCTCTGAAAAGTTTTGTATCAACTTGATGAGCGAAAAGTCGCCCACAGTCTCCGGCATGACGGCGGTGGGCACCTTGATGGGGATGGGAATGCCCTTGTACATGACCTTGCTCTCAAACTCGTGAGTGTCTCTGGCCACGGAATACGTCGACTGCCCGCCGCCCTCGACGTGCGCCTTGGTGCCGGCCCGAGAGATGCCGCCGGTGAATTGCGGGCTTTGGCTCCTCTCGCCAGATCCCTCCGTGGCGGTGTCGGCTCTGTCTTCCGCCATGCGCATCTGAATTATGCGCTCAAACTTTTCCACGAATAAATCTTTATTATCGCTCGCCAGTAGCAAGTTCCTCTCAAGCAGACTTAATTTGGGCATGAGAGAGAGGTCCATCGCATTGACCGAGTCGTACAACATGGAAAGCGTCTCAGGCACCGGTGACTTGAAATACTCTTCCAATGCGAGAAGCAACAGCGGCTGAACAACAGTAACCAATTGTTAGTTTACGCAACTCAAGAGCAACACATCAACCAGTCTAGACTTGTATTGCGTACCTTGTAAATATGCAAGAAGGGATGCCTCGTGCAAATTGCCATCGCCTTGACGATGGCTCCTCGCTTCACGGATTTGTCGTGCTTGGTGTTTACCAGGTTGAGCACGTAGATGAGCGGAGGGCCCTCCAACCCGTCGGGCTCATCATCTGACGACTCATCATCCTCATCGTCCTCATCCAGGTCGTCTTCCTCATCCTCTTCGCTGTCATCTTCTTCATCAGCCCCGCCTTCTGCATCATCCTCAGGGACCAGCCCCGCTGCCTTATCCCGCCGCCTCTGCCTTCGAGCTTTCCTCCTGGCCTTGGCCTTGCGTTCTTCATCCTCGTCTTCGGGCGATGTATCCTTGTGCAGGAAAAACATGGTCCAGTCCTGGTTGCGCGCGTGGGCCTGATCCGGAAGCATCAGTTCGGCCAACATGTTCTCGTCTCCAGTAATGGCGACAGGGTACTGGTGCTCCATAACCGGACCGCGGTCGATGTCAAACGACGCCACTAGGATATACTCGACATGGTTGGCGTCTGATCCACGAGGATACTGGGATCGGAGCCTCCTTTGTGGGTATGAGTCCTCATTGGTTCGGCGCGCTGCCGACAGAGACGAGTGCTGTGAGGATGGACCGATGGAAGAAGCCTTGGACTTGGTGCTCGGGTCCGAAGTCCGGTCCGTTTCGGCCATAGGGGGTTGCGGCGACCTTGATGGGCGCGAGTGGATGGACATTTGCGACGGAGAGCGTGATGGGAACGACGAGAGAGAGGTTCGGCGATGATGAGGCAACGAAACATTAGAACTGCTGGCGCCGTTCGAGCGAGATGCATACGGAAGAGCCGCCGCCATGTTCAAATGCCTCCTCGCAGGCTAATAACGGTGCTTGCACTGTGAGGTGCTGGACCTCTATACCAGCTCACCCGTCACTGCCTTGTATGCTTTCGCCGTGTGGGGATTCTTCTTCCGAGCTCTGTAGGAGCTTGAAGATCGTCTCGGTTGAGGCCTCAGGTTGGACGCCGGTTCGGGTTTGCGATCGGTTATCGCGTAGAGAACTGCCCTAGGGCTGCTATCGGGCTCGAGCGGTCTATGTTGGTCGTCTTTGCCAGGGTCCTGCCCGTAGTGGTGCCTTTTTTGGGTGGTGATGATACACCCCGCATGCAGCAGCAGCGTCGCAATGGCACGCCGGCGGCGAGGGGCCAGCAGCGGCAAACAGCAGATGATGAGGCCAATGGACGGATGCTTCAGCGTGAAGGCCTTGGAGGCATCGTCTGCAGCGTTTGCGACGAGTCCTCTTGGAGGAGAGTCGAGACAGGGGCGTTTGCTTGGATTGGTTGTGTGCTCCGTATTTACTTTAGTGTCACCCAAAAGGGGAAATGTGGTGTAGGGACTCTTTCGAGTGGGCCAGCCCTCTTTCTTCCGGTTGTGATTGAGGGCCCCCTGAGGCGGGTTCCTGTTACAGCGCTGTTTCTCAGAGCGCTTAGCCCAACCGAGCCCATTCAGGCTCCTCTTTTAGGTGGATGAGGCGTTGTTAGCGCCTGAAAGGACGGTTGAGACAGAAGGCTGGTGACGCCACTGCAAGCCCGTGGCACAGGAGCAGCAATCAATGGGATTTTGTCAGAAGAATAGCGCCACACTTGCTCCGCACCAGCCACACCACACCATTACCAGCTGCAAGGCTCCCGTTGTCAGGGCCACTTGATTTGTTTACTTTGGGGGGGGGGGCCATACATATCCCCAAGTCCCGATGCCGTTGTTGCATAACCTCTCCCCGCAGTCGATACGGAAAGGCAGGCCACTGACGGCATATCTCTGGGCAACGTCTCCAAAGAGAATCTGCATCCTGCACCAGCCAAGCAAATCAGCAACTCCCGCGTCGTGAAAAAGCTCCGCCTACCGTTTGCTGGCCAACCGATTACGGACACAGTTCCCAGCACAGCACAGATCCCTAAGCGATTGCACTATGGTACTATTACAGCTGCGGCCCCGTTCATCCTGGAGACTGCCGTTTCGCTTATCTGCTAATCACTCTCCTTGCCATCCCAGTCCATCTCGACGACTTTTAAGCCCTCTCCCCTGGGCTACGGATCGCCTCCCAGTGTCCGTAACTCACCGTTTCGAAGGGGTGACTCTCCAGCGTCGCCTTCACCACTCCGATACACAACACCAACAAGCTCGCCTACCAAAGCAGCCAGCGCGCCCAACGGAACGTCGAGGTTTGCGAGGCCAACAACACCAACGGCTACTGAAGATCCGCAAGAAACCAAAGAACTACAAAAGACACCAGTCATGACCACCCCTACAAGAGCTTCGCCGCCGTCGTGGAAGGCTACGTCAAAGCTGGCGGTGGGCGGCTCATTAGGCGGCAGCAACGCTCTCTCACAGCTTCAGCCCACTCAAGTTAGGACATTGAGGGATGGATTTCAGATCCTGGACCGAGACTGCGACGGAGTCGTCAATAGAGAGGATGTCGCCGACATGCTCGGTCAACTCGGTGCGTTCCACTCTGGCTACTCCTGGCGAATGACGCTCAACCCAACCCCGTAATGTACGATGCTAACTCCTGGCAAGGCCTCCCCTCGGGCTCCTCCGACATAGGACGCTTCTTTCCGCCATCAAAACCGCAAACCATTACGCTAGCCGCTTTTCTCAACTCGCTGGCAGAATCCTTGGCGTTGCTGTCACCAAACACTGAGCTCTTATCTGCGTTTTCGGCGTTTGACGAGGACGACAGCGGTCAGATAGATTGGGCGGAGCTGAGAGACGCTCTGCTGAACACACCGCCAGAAGCCGGGCAGTCAGCGCTCAGCGCTGCGGAGGTGGACAAGGTGGTCGAGGGGTTCACGGGCCGTCGAGCCTTCAACCGCAACATGAATGCACACCTATCGGCCAGACGGGGCGAGGTGTTTAAATACCAGGAATTCGTCCATTCAATCATGGGCTCCAACGGCGGGTCCGAGGGGGGGTCTCATGACAGAGCCGAGGAGTAGGCATGGGCTGATTGGTTTGCTGTCTTTTCGCCTGCTGCGCTAATTGGTGTTTTCTGGGGTTTCGCTTCTGCTGTGCTTGACACAAGTGACACGATGCAATTCTGACAGGTGCAGGTACGTACTGGGGCCGGCAAGGCTGGGTCTTGATATGGGCCTGTTAAGGAGGGATGAGGGAATCTCAACCCAGACGCATCATTGTGATTTTTTTTTTCTCTCCCTCTCCGTCTTTCATTCCCGGCGTGTGTTGCTGTTGTTGCTTGGGTACTGCTAATCTGCACATGTTTTTGTACGAAATATATGGATAAGTTACGATTAATGTCTGCATAAATAATACACACCTCGGTACAGTACAGTACAGAGTACATACAGAATGCTCCATGTAAACATTTGCAGGCCACTGAGAAGGGAGGGGGAGGTTCTACTCCGCTGGATGAGCGCACCTTTGGGGGCCTTTTGGTTGGAAAGTGAAAGGATCTTCCGGCGGCCCCATTCTCTGTGCTCCGTCAATTCGTATGCATGCTGCTGCTATGGAGCACTCTGTGACTTTCAAACAAACGAGTGAGATAAGCCAGCCCATTGATATTCGCTGGGGAGGCGGCGGAGTGACGAAATGAATGGGCAGCGGCAGATTGCAGTCCCAGGATTGCTGGATGCTGGGCCAATGGCCGCCTGCCGGGCCACC
Source organism: Trichoderma brevicompactum (assembly GCA_003012085.1). Lineage (NCBI taxonomy): Eukaryota > Fungi > Ascomycota > Sordariomycetes > Hypocreales > Hypocreaceae > Trichoderma > Trichoderma brevicompactum. The sequence goes on from PXNZ01000067.1 coordinate 93,195, forward strand.
ATGATCCTGGGAATTAGCGGCTGGAGCGTGCGGAGAAGGGAAGCAGAGAGTAAGACCTTTTTAGCGGCAGACGGGATGTGACTGGATGTGCCGCGCTTTTGCGGCATGAGACGAGACTTGACTTGAATATTTACGCGGTGTCTGAGGCGTGTGCGTACAGGATAAGCATATAATTAGCATCACAAGCATTGCCAAGATGGGAACTATTTGCAGAGCGCATGTACACAACAAGTTACTATACGTATTAGTAGTAGGTACTAGAGCTGCAGTGCCGTGCCGTGCCACTTGGTCATTTAATACAGAATAGAATAAACAGACAGGTAGCCACAGCAATTCACTCGGCCACCAGCCACCCTGATAATCACCAATAATCCAATCCCAGCTGCGCCGTATACTGACTAGAGGAGCTGACTGCGCATATCCCAAGAGTTCCGCTCCCGTATTCCGAACACAGGGTGTCAGTCAAAGTTCACTCGCAGCATCCGGAACGGCTCACTATTGCTCCAGCCATCAATTAACGTTGGCCGCCCCACTGAATCTTCTAGAAGTGCCAGTAACCCGCGTCCTCGTAGCTGCAAGTCCCCGATAATTGACTCGGCCATTGCCTCTCACACACGCCCCCCTCCGGCAGGTACTCCGTGCCTGACGCCGCGCACATACAGTGCTTGCGACGCTTGCGACGCCTGAAAAGCATGTCGCCCGGAGTTGCACAATGGCTGAAAATCCTCACGGCGGCGGCTGGAAACCGGGGGGGTTGCAGCACATGTAAATAAACAACGGCGACATGACAAAAGAAAGAGGTGTGCAGGCTCAGCGCAGCCAATGGCCGTGGGCACTGCCAGCCCTCTGCAGCGGCCATTGGCCCGCCGGGCTGGGCGCGTAACGAAGTCGAGTCGAGTCGAGTCGAGGGCTCAATCCAACTCCCTGCACGTCCTTCTGCCTGCGTGGCGGGAGTGCCTTGCTCGAATAAAGTGGTCGAAGCAGTGGAGAGCCCCGACACCAGGCGGCCCGCTTCCCGCGCCGTGCCAGAAAGGCCATGTACTTGTAGCAGACGCTTCACTTCTTTTTTTTTTTTTTTCCACTTGAAATTTCTGACGTGCCCCCCCAGCTCATCAGCACTGGATGAGCCTGGCGAACCTGGTTGAAACTAGCCTCACAGTGCAAAGCTGATAAATCGTGGGCTGGGAGCTCGCTTGGCCTGAACCTGCTCCTCCTGATCCGACATCGTCGTATCGCATCGCGTCCTTACATACTTCCCTCCACCTTTCGTCAGCCAGCCTCCGTTTGCCTTCGAGTCGCCCAGTTTTACAGGCGCCCTGACCCTCCACAGTGCCCTTTTGCAGCCTGTGGCGCCCCCCTAGGTCGGACCGGCACTGGATTTTTTAATGCCCGCTTATTGCCTAGACCTCTGTACGCTTCTCTGCAGTTCCAAATATCCGGCATAACCTTGTGTCGGGACAGCCTTTTTCCTCTCCAAGAATTCCAGAGCCTTGGCCCCAATGAAGTTCTTCGGCGGCAGTAAGAAACCGGCCTCGACCTCGAAGAAGACCGCCTCTGCCTCCAGTGCCAGTGTTGACGAGAGCGAGATTCCTCAGAGCCCCAGCGTCCACCCCGAGCCCTCGGCGCCCACCGCAAAGCCGCCGGCCTCATCCTCCACTTCACCAGCCAAGAAGTCTTCACGGCCCGTCTCCTACCACAAGGACGCAAAGTCGTCGTCGGCGTCCAAGTCTTCCCGCCTTTCGCGACACTCGACTGACGCAGGCTTTTCGTCCTCTTCGCGGCGCAGCAGCAAGTACGATCCGGACACCCACCCATTGAATCTGCCCCCTGAAGAGCGAGAGCGAAGACGTCTTTCTGCCATGTCCAGCGCTGCCATGAACTCTATGGACGTGGACCCGCAGCCCGTCAACGGCGCGGCATCACCACCGCCTCCCCACAAGACATCGTCGAATCCCTCTGCCCAAAAGAACTTTGCCGTCCCCATCCCGAACGGCAACATGACTCCAAATGGCAATATGAACAACAATGACAATGATGAGGCCCCGATGCCGCCGCCGCACAAGTCCAACCCGTCCAGCCCCATCCCCACGCCTATTGAGGATGCAGAGTCATACAAGACGGCGGGAAACCGGTTTTTCAAGGAGAAAAACTATGCCAAGGCCATCGAGCAGTATAGCAAAGGTATGCGCAGTTGCACCATGAGCATTAATAATCATTTTTTGCCCTATTCTTCATCATGGGGGGGTTTTTTTTCTTCCTCAACTCCCGCCTGTTAAAAAAAAATATTTGGCTAACTTTTTTTTTTCTTCTTCCTCTGTCGTGCAGCTGTGGATCTATTCCCCAACTCGGCAACTTATCTGGGCAACCGAGCGGCTGCCTACATGTCAAATGGCCAGTATGAGGCCGCCTTGGATGATTGCAGCCGTGCCGCAGACCTCGACCCAAACAATGCAAAGGTCCTTCTGCGCCTAGCAAGGATCTACACCGGTCTGGGAAGGCCGGACGAGGCCATGACGACCTTCTCCCGTATCGTCCCACAGCCATCTACTAAGGATATGGCCCCCACCCGGGAGATGCTGCATCACATCAAGTCGGCCAAGGACACTCTCCAGCGAGGCTCGGCCATGTCCATGGTGCTACATGCCCTGGACCAGGCCGAGCGTGGTCTTGGCCACGGCGTTTCCAAGCCTCGCAAGTGGCAGCTGATGCGGGGTGAGGCCTACTTGAAGATGGGCCGCGAGAACTCTCTGGGAGAGGCCCAGAGCGTTGCCATGTCGCTGCTGCGCAACAACAACCAGGACCCTGAAGCTCTGGTTCTCCGTGGTCGCGTTCTGTACGGACAGGGAGAAAATGAAAAGGCCATTCAGTACTTCAGAATGGCTTGCAACTGCGACCCCGACTTCAGAGATGCCGTCAAGTGGCTGAGGATTGTCCAGAAGCTTGACCGCATGAAGGAGGAGGGTAATGCTGAGTTCAAGGCTGGCCGGTGGCAAGCCGCTATCCAAAAGTACAGCGACGCCCTAGACATTGACCCTTCAAACAAGAGCATGAATGCCAAGCTTCTACAGAACCGTGCCCAATGCAAGATTAAGCTGCAGAAGTACGATGAGGCCATTGCCGATTCAGACAAGGCCGTCAGCCTTGATCCCAGCTACACCAAGGCGCGCAAGACCAAGGCCAACGCTCTCGGAAAGACTGGCAACTGGGAAGAGTCCATTCGCGAATGGAAGGCTATCCAGGATCTTGACCCGGCAGATAACTCAATCCGCCATGAGATTCGCAGGGCAGAGCTAGAGCTGAAGAAGAGCCAGCGAAAGGATTACTACAAGATCATGGGCTTGGAAAAGGATGCTGATGCTAATGAGATCAAGCGCGCATACCGCAAGATGGCTGTCAAGCTGCACCCTGACAAGAACCCTGGTGATGCTGAGGCTGAGGCCAAGTTCAAGGACATGCAGGAAGCCTACGAGACGCTGAGCGATCCTCAGTAAGTTTGACCCTTGTGATGACATTTACAAAGAATTGCACTAACACACAATGCAGAAAGAGAGCCCGCTATGACAACGGCGACGACCTCATTGACCCAGCCGACATGTTTAGTGCCGGCGGCATGGGAGGCGGTATGGGTGGCATTGACCCCGAGATCCTCTTCAGCATGATGGGCAACCAGGGCGGCTTCGGAGGAGGCGGATTCCGCTCCGGTGGTTTCCCTGGAGGGGCTGGCGGCTTCCCCGGTGGTGCTGGAGGCTTCCCGGGAGGTGCCAGCTTCAACTTTGGCGGTGCTGGCGCCGGTGGCCGGCAGCGAGGCGGCTTTCCCGGCGCTGGTGCTGGATTCCCCTTTTCGTGACCAGCCGACCAAGACGAAACAGAAACGGAGGATGATGCTGATTATGATGACGATGACGAGGATGATGGCGAGGATGATGCCCACCCTCGGTACTCCTTCGTTGACGCTTGGCCGGATGAAACACCAGAGAGCAAACTGCAAGACGACTTGGAACGTCGCCGAGAGGCTCGCAATGAACTGGTTGAAACCTTACGACGATATGGGATGTGGCTTTTGGGGGCAGTTGTCCTGCTGCCGCCGCAACTGGTTGCACTGGGCTTGGTGATAACGGCATTTGTATACTTGTGCACAAGACGAGACGGCCAGCGGCGCCGTCACGGCAGACACAACACTGCAGGATAGACATTGGGATTTTTTCTTTTTTTTTTTATGTTCAAAGTCTTTTGATTTTTCTTTTAAACCAGAAAAAAGACGCGCATCCTCATTGCTATGGCGTTTTTGGGACATTTTAGAAAGAGA
>PXNZ01000068.1:0-112032 GCA_003012085.1 Trichoderma brevicompactum
GGGGGGGGTGGGGGGGTGGGGGGGGGGGGGGGGGGGGGGCAACATAAGAGTAGCGGTACATACGTCGTAGAGATCAATCAGGACAGGGCTCTCTGGGCCTTCATCCTCCAGGAGCTGCTCGGCCAGCTTGTCGAGACGCTCCATTTCGTTCTCAGCCTCCTTGACGACCCATTCCAGGGCACCGAGCTCACTGGGAGGAGCACCCTCATTGAGCAGATAGATGTCGACGTGGCTGGGGATGGGGTACTCTCGGGCGGCGATGGCCTTGAGCAGAGTAGACTTTCCGCAACCGTTCTCACCAAGGAGACCATATCGACGGCCGAAAGACAACTCGAGGGTGGAATCGGTGATGAGGACTCGGCCGTGGAACACGAGGGAGGTACTGGTGATCTTGACGTCCTTGCTCTGCTGGGTGGATGACAGCACACCGGTGGTGACTCGGTCTGAGATGCCGTGCTGGTCCATCTGCTCAGCCAGACGCTTCACCTCGTCCAGCTTGTCGTCAGTGGTGGCGGGACCATCAGTGTCCTTGACGGGGTTTCCATGAGCATCGAGCTCAGGCTCCTGCTTCTTGGCAACCTTGCCGCCCTTCTTGTCAAGCTTGCCCTCGGCAGCCTTCTTCGCGAGTCTCTTTTCCTTGGAAGCGGAAGGCATTGTGGCGGTCTAGAGCAGCAACTTTTTTTCTGGGGAGGAAAAAAAAAANNAAAAGAAAAAAAGGAAAATCCGAAGGATCAAACTACTGGCTGGAATAACTCGACCAGGAGGGTGGCGGGCGATTTTGCTGATCGGCAGAAAAAGAGCCTTGAAATTATTCAAAATGGGCGGGGTGAATTTTTCTTGAATGGTGGGGCCCTGGTATCAAAATTTTGGCTTTTGATAAGGGGGCTTAGGGGGAGCCACAGTCAGGCATCAAGCTAAGGCACAAAAGTAGACGGATTGCTTTGTACGGTGAGCCTTGTTGTTTTTGGCGTATCTGACGCTTTTTGTGCCCCGTAGCACTTGATAAGAGTCCAATTGCTCATCACCATGTCGTATTTGTATCAATTATGTCCCTTTTTTTTTTTTTTATTGATTTTCATCCGTTTTTCATCTGCTTTCATGTCATTCCATTTGTCCTTCAATCTCCTCCAAAAAATCCCCTTTTTTCCTGTTCGCACATGCAGGAAAACCTTCAAGCAGCTTGACGTCACCCTTGCCTTAGTGGGTCGGCAATGACCGACACTCAGCATCAGAGTTTTCTGGCCTACCCTACACCAAACCCGGGCCAAATCCGGTAATGTTCCAACTTAAATTATTCACTTGGTATCAACACTCCCAACATAACCTCCGTAACCATTATTTCCCTCCAATATTTCAATCTCGGAATCGGGGTGTATAAAAGAAAAAGAAAAAAAGAACCATAAAAGAAGAAAAACAAAAGAAAAGAAAAAAAGGTCGCTGCAAAGCATCTCAGGCGCCACCGAGGCTGTCCGTCTTTCGCCCCTTTGCCGTAATCATCGTCTCAATCATATCCGTGGGCACAAGCTGCGGTTGTGCTTCCCCATATCGCTGATGCTCCATCTCCTGTGCATGGATATCCTCCTCCGACGGCACATCTGTGCTCCGGGGTACATCTCTCCGGCCGCCCTCTGTCGTTGAAGCTTGCGTCCTGCTCTGCTGTCGCGAATCAAGCTCCGGAGGTCGTGGTAGTCGTAGTGAAGACTTCTCTTCCGGCACTGTTGACATGGATGCGTGATGGCGACTGTATGAGGCCTTGATGTGGCCAGACTTGTCCTCTGGATGGTGACCGTCTCGAAAAGTAAAGACTCTGGAGTGAAATCGATCAAATAATTGACGAAGCCACCTATATTTACCTCATCAGCTCGTTTTCCCCCCCAGATGCATATTCCACATCCCGCATCGATATTTCTTACAAAATGTTCGTCATTATCAGAGGCGCTATCTTATCATGCATAAACAGAGCGATCCCAAGGGGAAACAAGGCGCGCAAGGCGTATTTGCATTAACTATATACCGTCAAAGAAAAGGCAAAAACAAAAACCCGCCGTGCTCTTCTATTAAGGAATGCTCGGCAAGGGCGAAATGCTGGTGCCTAGCAGCCCGTTTCGAGACGGTTTTTTTGCCATCTGCCATGTAAGAAGTGGCGGGAACTAATTCTCGTCCGCGGAGCAGGCAGCAAGTTAAAACTGATGCTTGTACACAAGGCTCCATATTAAAAAAGATACACGCATCAATGCAAGAATCAGCTCGACTTGTTTGAAGTAAATTAGCTGAATTGCTGGCCCTGAGCAACGTACCACGTAGTGGCTGGTGCCAGTTGTCCGAGCTAAGTACGTAGGCACGCAAACTCATTTGGGCGCAGCGCAGTGCAGCACGTAATACAAATCAATATTACTCCATAACTTTTTTTTGGTGCTCTCCACAGCGCAGCATCTCGATACTCACGAGGAAACCTCCCTATCCAGTGCATCGTATATCGTCTCCCCCATCAAATGGCTCTGTCTCGGTCCAGATCTTCTGTCCCTCAAGCTCTGCCTCTGCAGCAGCTGCCTCTCCGCCAATCTGCTCGGATCATCCTCGCTCCCCGGCTCCGATCTCAGCGCCTTCTCAAGGCCATCATCATACTTCACTCCCGCTTCATCTTCAATACCCTCCTTGACCTTCCTCCCATGTGGTCCCTTCGTATCTGTGATATACCGGTCTGCCACGTAACCGGGTGCTTCACCCGCAAACCCCCCACTCTCACGGCCGGACTGAGATTTCGGGTCGGAGCTTGAAATAGCTTCAGGCTGAGCGTTGCGATTCTGCGCAAACTCGCCGCCTTGCTGGACTGATTCTGCAGCGAGCGACTCTGATGCAACGAGTCCGGCCGCTTCGCGATGAACCGGAGCATCCCGGCCTGGGGTAACCTTTTTAAACGATATTAGCACTGAGGATGTTGCTTTATGTGACCCGCATCCATTTGATTATGCCAAGGATCCGTATAAGTGAGACGAGGACCGTAATACCTTGGTACCGCCACTTGGGTTCTTGCGTTCTCGAAGAGAAGGCATTTTCAAAGCTCGTTTTTTTTCTTTCAATCTGCTTTCGATTGTACGAAATCTGGCGTTGAATTGTAACGTTTTTACTATACAACCCCCTCGAACTTTGCTTTACGCCGCACTCTAAATATTAGTTGTAGTATCCAGTACGACCATGGATGACATCACAACACCGACTTGCACACACGCAATAGTCACGTCAAGGTTTACGCATTACTAGTGAGAATGAAATACAGTATCAAAGAACCGCCACTGGAAAAACGGTTCTTCCCTCATCTTGCACCATTGCATCATAGCGGTTGTCCGTCTGCTATGCTGCCAACGCTCTACCCTATATTGGCAATCTCGATCCAGCAAGAACACACCGACACTTTATATCTAGGGAGATTGAAGTAAACAAAGATGCATAAAAACTCCAACATTGGTGGTCCAAGAGCTTATATAAAATGGCGCAAATTTCATCAACCATCTTGTTCGTAAAAAACCATGCCCTTAGTCATATATACTCTTCCGTTTGATATCAATTCGTCACAAGGCCATCCTAAGCCGTTCAAAACACGCCCGCCGAACCATGGAATAGATGCAAACTCCCACAAGGCAAATGCAAACATGCAAAATCAAAACACCACGCCTCTCCCGCTGTATTGAAAAACCCATTCCCGCCCTTCAACTCGGCGGCTCTTCTCATGACTCTCCCTTGATCTTTTTCGTTGCTTTTGCCGTGCCAATGTGCGTATTGTGAACCTAAGTCAGGGTTAGCCGAGCGGTTCAGGCCAGTTAAAATGAAGAATCCTATCCTTACCTTTGTAGCAAATCTCAAGCTTGTCAGAGTCTCCTTCAGATGTGTTTCCAGTGGCGAAACCATGACAAACATGAGTGTTTTGCTGTTTCCGCCGAGGCTGTATTGCAGCAGGTGTGTCAGCTTGGAGTTTCGATATGGAATGTGGCCCGAGCCCCTCCCTAGAGCTTCAATTACATCTCCAAGGCAGCTCAAGCTCTTGTTGATGTTCTGCGTCTCCTTCATCCGGTCACCCTCGACCTGCGAGTGCTTCAGGCGTTCTGATCCGGCCAGATCAACCAAGTTGAGCGTGCCCTCGCATCGTTCACCCGTTGCTGCGTTTTCGCCGATGAGCTTCAGGATGAATACGCTGTGAGACCGGGATGACCGCTCGTTGGCCTTGGTGGCTGCTACAGATCGATTTTTCTGTGCTTCTTCCAGCATCATCTCCACCGTGTCGGCCGAGTTCAATTCGACAGACTTGCAGTTCAAGATTGAAGTTTGCTTCCTCACTTCATCGTGTCGGATCTCTAGTTTCTTTGCGAATCGCCCTTCTATGGTGCGATCATTCGGAGTCAAGAGGTCGTTTAGCTCCTCGTTATAAACTTCAACGAATGAGCCTTCCATGGTGTATGACCACGATTTCTCCTTCAACTTAGTCACAGTGTCGTAAATCATGTGCGTAGCTCGTGGAATCATGCCATCTGGAGACGACATGGTGTACGTCTTTCCTGACCCCGTTTGGCCGTAGCAGAAAATGCACACGTTATAACCATCCAGGGCACTTTGCACTAGCTGAGAGATTTCGTCAAAGATCTCATCGTTTCGTATCTCGGGCGTAAACACCCGATCAAACTCGAATGGATAATTCTTCCTCTGAACGACTCCAAGACTAGTCTTCTCCTCTGGTCCGGCAACCATGATCTCGGCGGATGTCTTGTCATCGGGGTAAGAAAGTTGAGCGACCTGGCCTTCACCGTCTCCAAGGGGAGGCCGAACTCGACACATGACACGGATATTGCCCTTGAGTTCCTGATACTTGTTGAAGAGAACACGTCGTTCGGTTTCTTCCTTCATGAGCTTCTGTCGTGCTTCCTCCGCGACCCGTAATGCATCTTGAAGCTTGGACTCCATGTTGGCGAACGCATTAGATTGTGCCTTGGTATCGGATTCGAGAAATTCGACCTGGGATCGGAGCGAGTTGATTTTCGCCTCAAGAGTCGTGTTTGAAGCTGAAAGCTCGGAAATGCTCGTTTGTAGACTGCCAGTCAAAGCCTTTTCACGCTGGAGATCTGATCGCACGCCTTCCGCCTCTGAACGCATGTCCCGTATCTCTCGATCCTTCTTCTGAAGAACAATTTCTGTTTCCTGCCGGTCGTTTCCTATCTGGCTTCGTAAATTCTGGAGCTCCTGCTCTCTCTTTTGCTGCTCATCTTGGAGGTCTTGCTGATGTCGCCTGGTTAAGGCTTCGATTTGTTGTTGGTGCTCATTTGCTTCTTGGGTTTTTAGACGTTCCAGCTCGCGAGTCAAGTCGTCTATTGCGGTTCGGTGTTGTCGTGAAAGATCATCAATTTCGGCCTGGTGCTTTCTGGTAAGATCATCAATTTGCCGAGTGTGGTCCCATTGAAGCTTCTCCAGCTCATGCTGGATTTTTCGCCTTTCCTCTCTCGAGGACTCAAGGTCTGATTTCATGGTTTCGGTCTTGTATTCTAATTTCGATTTATCACTTTCCAACTCCGAGACTGCAAAGTAAAGTCAGGACTGCTGCGATATATAGGCATGGTTCATTCCATACCTCGCTTCTTGGCTAGTTCAAGAGCATCATCCATGCCCTTCCTGTCGAGCAGTGTTGTATCCACCATGGCCTTTAGCTCTTTAAACTGAGACTCGATATCGCCGACTCGACCGTCGACATCGAAGGCTACAAATCCAGTCAGATTAGAATCTTTAGTCAAGAAATTATAGCGCATAGGCGACTTGGTGGGGGATTTGGTGGGAGAATTGGTTTTGAAAAGAGCAATGCATCCTTGAAGCTTTTCAACTTGCCGCTTCACTTGCTTATCGGTTGGCGTCATAGAGGGACCTCCCTAGGCTCCCTGCACGGCTACCAAAGCGGATGATGGTTGCTTATTGCTTCTCTTCTCGTTGCCAGGGCGGTGGATAGTGATGTTGTTCAAAGCAGATGTAGTGTCTGGAAGCGAAGTTGTCACTTGACTTGTGTTGCGAAAGGAGCGATTATCTTCAAGACAGAGATTGTTGAATCTCGTCGTCAGAGAACTTTCTCTTGCAGAGGATAGAGTGGATGTAGATTTTGTAGTTCTGATTTTGCGGTAGGAAAGGGTGTCGAAAGTTATGCTAGTGAGCTGTTCGGAGATGGTCGTACCATTGTGATCGGGCGCATCTTTATCTTCCTCTTCTCGATGCCCATGTGCCGTTTGAGGCCGTGCTGCTTGGCTTTTTGATCTTGCATGACTGGCTCGTGTGTTTGGTCTGGGGACGGCTGGTTTCTCTGTAGCACCGTTTCGTTCCGGACCGAAGTTCTTGGTGAAGCTGCTGCTTGTCGAAGGATTTGCGATGGAGGAAGCTGGGCGGGGTCGTTTGAGCTATCATTAATGTTAGCGACTGAGGCACCGAGGTAATCACCTTTGATCCCTCGAGAGGTTCTCACTTGTGAGATGCTGGCCAAAGTCTGGCCCTTGACCGCAGATCGCGGTATCTGTGGTGCGGCGATCGCAGACGCCTTCGATGGGTACTCTAGCGCACGTTCTGAGAGGGGCTTGCGCTTGGCTTCAGGTAGATGAGCTTGGAGATGTTAGTATACTACAAGGTTATTGCAACAGGCGGCTCTGTTTTCGTACCGGACTGGGGGATCTCGCGCTTCAGACTCTTCTTCCCAGGCGGCGCGGGGATAGAGGATTGTATGCGGGCATTCTGTTGCGACTCGCTCCACTCAGTTAATCCTCCGACATGCGTCGTCGGCCCTGGCAGGCGACTGATTTTGGAGGGTCGCGCTGTCTGTAGGTTCGTTGCGATTAGCCTTTGGCTCAGGTTTCTTCAATGACGGTCCCTGGTTTGGCGGGATTGCGAACCTGGTTTTCTGTGGCCTCCATTGTAACAATATCAAAAAAAGAAGTCTTGGTATCAAATCATAGGAGAAAAAAAAATGAATAACAACAAAAACCGAAAAAGTCGGATATCGCGTCAGAAACAATGGAGCCAAGCGCCCCAGCGACTATAGTTTGCTGCGCAGCAGGTAGGAATATTCGAAGGTTGATGGAGAAAGGAGCATGCGGAAGCGAGATGGTGGTCTCAGTGGTGATTGTCCCCTGGCTCGGTTGTTGACCTTGCAGATTATTTGAATGGAGTCGCTTCTTTGCTTTGTGTTATCGGTGTGGAGAAATCTTGAGTACTGGCCCGCTGTTTACTGCAGGATGCGTAGGCCGGGCAACGGTGGCTTGGGCGTTGTGGCTTGACAGCTGGAGAGGTGGGGCGCAGTCATCTTACACGCCTTCGTTTCTGTGCTATCGAGAGCCATTCCACACTGCTGTCAATACGTAACCGCTGGGCTAATACGGAATAATAGCACGGTAGTACACATTAGTCACGGATGTGCTCCACGGTAGGCAATGGCCAAGGCGCATAGTATAATTTATCGTGATAGGTAGGGCAGCACACAAGCTACGAAGGGTGTACTACGCAATATCCATGCTGATTTCACCACCTCATGCACGGCTTATCAATTTCGGAGTACAAAGTAGGACAAAAAACACATGATTGATTGTACAGAGTACTTCAGTGCCATTGACAGCTCACCACCCTGTCGTAAATCCGCTGATTTCACATGTTAAAAGACAATGACGTCTCCATGCCCCGGCGCGCCGAGATCAAGGTATTGCATGTACCAAGTACCGGCCTGGACCAGAAGCTGGGAATTGCTAAAACGGTTTAGTGCGAATGCCGCTTTTGAGACATGGAGAGGTCGTCACATGCCAGCTACAATGTCCTGTTCTCTGTGGATTTATAATACCTGCATCAACTAAATCTTACATGGATGAAGCTAATGAATGTTTATATCGAAATTGTATAACTCGAATGTTGCTTTCCAAGTTGATTAGAGAAAACGCCCCGATGCCTGTGTTATTGGGATAGTATTGAAAAGTGTCACTCTATTCGACTCCACCGTTCCCAATGTAAACTTGCACGCGAGCTTCCATCAACCACAATGCCTGAAGCGTCGCATCACAGCTTCTCAGAGACTTGTAACCCCAAATATAGCACTACTGTGCATATCAATGTGTTTCATATACATATAAGACTCTCCACCGCTTACAACCTGTAAGACGCAGCCATCTTCCCAAACATCATACGTCAAAAAACACCCCACCACCCCCAACCTCTTAAAAGCGGCGCTGCTGAGGTAATCCCACCACCGCAAACCTTCCAAAGTCAACCCCAAGTTATGGGGACCTCTTCCCAAGTAGCTCCCCCCGTTTGTCCCACACAAAACCGACGCCTATTCGCATTCTCTACGTTCTACTAAAGAGATACTCCACCTGTCTCGTTTCTCTCTCTCTCGCCCTCTCCTTCCCCCCTCCCGGTGATTCTCTTCTTTGTTTTTTCTTGCTAAGCGAAGAGGGGAGAAGAGCTCCATCCTCTTCGACTTGGCTGGTTTTCAATGTCTCGATAACGCCACGTTGTATATCCAAACAAAAAGTCACATCTTCTACGTCACAACCGAAGCAACACCCCAGAGGAACCGGGAAACTATTCAGCTGTTTTCAAAATGGAAAAGTACAGCCAATTCCGCGATAGAGGTAAAATCTCTCCTTGCCCCTCCATCCCTCATCTCACAGATATAGTCCTGTCAAAGTAAGCGATCAAGCGTACTGACTTACACGCAAAAAGCAACCGGCATCGCGCCCTTCCTCCCCGTCTCATCCTCCGGATCCGCCATCTCGACCCTCACCCACGGCCTCCTCTTCCTTATCCGCCTCCCCTTCTTCCTCACCTACGCGCTCAGCTACTTCATCATATTCCACCCGCTGCCCATCCTGCCCGTCTTTGTTCGGAAAATCGCATTATGGGGCCTCATGGCCATACCGGGAATATGGTGGATTGATCTCCAGCTCGACGGTGTCAAGCGCGGCACCCTGTCCGAGCAGCCCCGCGAAAGGGTGCCCCATCCGGGGTCGATTATAGCTGCGAATTTCACGAGTCCGGTCGATGCGATCTATCTGGCGGCCATATTCGATCCGGTGTTTACAGTCTCATATCCTGGAGAGCGCAAGGTTCGAAGGATTGGATTACTATCAGCCGTAATGATGGCGCTTGCGCCAGTGACGACTGGGCCTCCAGCGGGCGCAAAGCTGGTGGATTTGAAGGATCTGGTCAAGGAATACCCAAACCGTGTCATTGCCGTCTTCCCCGAATGCGGCACGAGCAATGGCAAGGCCATCCTTCCGTTCAGTCCCAGCCTCCTCCAGTCTCCAGCCGATGTGCACATCTTCCCCGTCAGCCTCCGCTATACTCCTTCGGATATCACGACCCCCATCCCAGGCCAATGGCTGCGTTTCTTATGGAACTTACTCTCCCGCCCGACGACCTGCATCCGTGTGCGCATCGCCGAGGGCCAGATGAACAAGGCTGCTGCAAAGACCAACGGCAGTAGTCCCGCGACTGGATCTGGCGATTTGACTTACAGGGGTGGAACCAACACCAGCATGACTGGCGAAGAACAGAAGTTGCTGGATTGGATTGGCGAAACGCTGGCGAGGCTGAGCAGGGTCAAGAGGGTCGGGTTGACTATGCAGGACAAGGCTGCGTTCGTTCGGGCATGGAGTGGGAAAAAGGCATGATTTCAGCATTGGGATCCATGTATCAGGTCTGAATGTTTGTAGGTTACTGAGGCGTTGTACATTGTATTGTCAGCTGCGCTATGGGAAGGCTTGCAGCATCTTAGCATTTACCTTTTTGTTCGCCATTCTTTCGCTACATGTATTGTAAGAGGCAACTCGTGCGTGTGGAGAAGCAAAGCAGCAACCGGCATGTGTCAAGAGTGTATCATCCTAGTATTGTATCAAAATTCATTATGAAACCATATAAATGTAAATGGAACATATTCTCTGCCTCCTCAAGCCAATTCATCCGGATATCCAGGCAAAAACTCCTCATGCATACATTTAACCAACCAACCCACTAATTTCATCTCTCCTTTTTTTGTTTAACAATTCACCGGTTTACGCAATAGCACCATCAGTAACGCATCCGCTGCTGGCATCACTAACCAGCTTGGCATACTTGGACAGCGTTCCCTTGGTGTATCTTGGGGCAGGAGGCTTCCACTCCTTTCTTCGCTTCTCCATCTCAGCGTCTGAAATCTCCAGGTCAATGATTCGCTTTTCGGCATCAATGGTAATCTCATCGCCATCCTTGACCAGGGCAATAGGGCCACCCTCCATAGCCTCGGGAACAATGTGTCCGATGATGAAGCCGTGGGAACCACCAGAGAAACGACCATCAGTCAGCAGTGCGACGTCCTTGCCCAGACCGGCACCCATGATGGCCGAGGAAGGCTTCAGCATCTCGGGCATACCGGGGCCACCCTTGGGGCCGTCGTAGCGGATGATGACAACAGTCTTCTCACCCTTCTTGATCTCGCCACGCTCCAGACTGGCAATGAAGTCAGACTCGGCATCGTAGCAACGGGCCTTGCCAACGAATCGAAGACCCTCCTTGCCTGTGATCTTGCCGACACAGCCGCCAGGAGCCAGAGAGCCACGCAGGATCTGGATATGGCCGGTGGGCTTGATGGGCTTGCTAAAAGGTCGAATGATGTCCTGATCCGCGGGGAAATCAGGAGCACTCTCGACGTTCTCCTTCATAGTCTTTCCGGTCACGGTGACACCGGAGCCGTCAATGAGGCCCTCCTTGAGGAGGTACTTGAGCAGACCGGGAGTACCGCCAATCTTGTGCATATCAGCCATGACGTACTTGCCAGAAGGCTTCAAATCAGCAAGGAAGGGGATACGGTCAGAGACGGCCTGGAAGTCGTCAATGGTCAGCTTAACACCGACGGAGTCAGCGATGGCGAGCAGATGCAGAACGGCGTTGGTGCTTCCACCAAGAATGGTGGTCACAATCATGGCGTTCTCAAAGGCTTGTCGGGTCAAGATATCACGCGGTCGGATGTCCTCCTTGAGGAGGTTTCGGATGGCAGCACCGACGTTCTCACACTCGGCCTTCTTTCCTGAGCTCTCAGCAGGGAAGCTACTGCTGCCTGGCAGGGTCAAACCCATCGTCTCGATAGCTGTCGCCATGGTGTTGGCAGTATACATGCCACCGCAGGCACCGCTACCGGGGCAGGCATGGCGGATGATGTCGTATCGCTGATCCTCGGTGATTTCTCCAGAGATGTACTGACCATATGCTTGGAAGGCAGAGACAATGTCAATGGATTCACCAGATTTAGTGCATCCGGGCTGGATAGTACCACCGTAAACCATGATGCTGGGTCGATTGACACGGCCCATGGCGATGACGACTCCAGGCATGTTCTTGTCACAGCCGGGCAAGCTGACGTTTGCGTCATACCACTGTCCATTCATGACAGTCTCGATGCTGTCGGCAATGATTTCTCTGCTCTGCAGCGAGTACCGCATACCTGTAGTTCCCATGGAAATACCATCACTGACGCCAATGGTGTTGAATCTGTAGGGAACAAGGCCAGCCTTGGCCACGGATTCCTTGACAAGACCCGCCAGGTCCATCAAGTGCATGTTGCAAGGGTTTCCCTCGTACCAGACGGAGGAAATACCGACCTGCGCCTTGTTCAGGTCGGCATCCGTGAGACCAGTGGCGAAAAGCATGGCCTGGGAGGCACCCTGGGACTTGGGCTGTGTGATGGTCGCGGAGACCTTGTTGAGCTTCTCGTCGGCATATCGGGCTGATGAGGTCGACAGCAGACGGCTGTATGACTGATTGTCAGCGAAATGTGTGCTTAGCTGGCTATGATTCTGGCTTTCCACTTACGCTTGATTCCTTGTGGAGAGGGAACTAGCTCTTGAGAGGGCATTGAAAGCCCTCGACTGGTTCTTGAGCAGCGATCGGGAGAGCATCGTGACGGTTGTGATGGAGAAGATTGGTCCTGTTATCGGAGCAAGAATTAGATGCCTGCTAGAGAGCCCAACGACGGCGCATTCCGCTTGGAAAAGAGCAAATCCGAAGCAATTGCGTCAAAACAAAGCTGGAAAATAAATTTCAAAATGGAAATAATGTCTATCTCCCAGCACCAACAATCTGGCAAGAAGGAAAGAAGAAAAAAGCAAAAAAATTGAAAGCAGAGATGCCTGAGCAAAAGCTTCTCTGCGTCACTCGCAGCCCACGCTGACGTACGTACCTGTTCCGCAATGCCAATCCCAGAGTCTCTCGCGCCAATCTCCAAGCTGAAAACGCTGCTGGATTTCAAAACAAGACTGAGTGAAGCCTGTGTGACTCTACAGCAGTCGACGTCCGAAATAGTCGGACCGCAATGGCTGACGTGAGTCTCCGGTTTTTCGGGTTCTGTCCCTGTGATCTTCCCTGTGATCCGGACAGCTCGCGCGGGAAGCTCCCACTAAAAGACTAAGAGATCGCAGGTGGGAAAAAAACTGCCCCGCACTGGGCCTGGAAACTGCCATGAACGCTGAAGGAGCAGCTAATTGACGCTGTGTGATTGGTTAATTTTAGCCTTGTAGAGGAGGGCGCCCCTGCTAGAAGCGAGATGCCCAGATTTCTAGCAGAGGCTCGCATCCAGCTTAGGATCCAAATCTTACTGCTCTACCAAGGTCATGTAGTAATACCGCAGTCGGGTGCTTTACGTGAACCTCCATCCTCCCATGCAGGGCTTTTATTAGTGAGACATCAATGCACTCTAATATTACAACACAGGGAGGATTTATTTATTCACGTATCCAAAGGCAAAGTGCTGCAGCAGCTCTGAGGAGCCTCGCTTCCCGCCTTAATTAAGCTGTCCCACTTGCGCGAAGCTACCAGTGGAGATGCTCAATTGACAACCTGCCGATATCGGCATCACAGGATGTTGCGAGAGAAAGAGTGGCATCTTTATTAATTCCAAATACAATTGAGCCATCCTTTTTTGCCAAGATCGGCTACCATCGGAAGATGGTATCCAAGTTCTGTTATAATTCAGCAGGAAAATGAATATGACTAGGCCTTTCTATCGTACACAGTATCATATATCCCAGCGAAATCTCCAACGATGCATTCTCAAAGGTATTGTAAACCAAAAATTCAAGGCAGCATCGTTGAGCAGCCCGTCTCAATGGGTTTATTGAGAACGAGGCACAGAAATGCTTCAGAGAGGTTGCCGACGCGACCGTTTCCCCGGTGAAGATCTCCGTGCAGTGACTCAATCTTTCATGTGCCATCAGTATTTCCCCTCCTCCTCTTCCTCCTTCTTTGGCTTGTTATCCTTATCCTTCCTTGACGTGAATATCTCATCAATGACTCCCAACTCCAGTGCTTCCGTCACACTTAGATATTTGTCTCGCTCCATCAGGTCGTTGATCTCCTCCAAGCTATACTTGTCGAACCCCTTTGCCTTGTTGAGGTGATACTGCATGATTTGATTGGACTGTTCTCGTATCCTTTGTATTTGATTCGCGTAAATCAAAATATCTGATGCCTGTCCTCTGGTACCACCCAATGGCTGGTGGATCATGATAGAGCTATGTGGGAGGGCGCAGCGCTGGCCTGCCGCGCCGCCGGCGAGTAGGATAGCGGCCATAGACGCTGCGCCTCCGATACAGACGGTCGCGACAGGGGATTTGATATAAGTCATCGTATCGTATATCGCCATGCCTAAAGCTACTGTGAACTCTTGCAGTCGTGTCGCAGAGGGGAGGGAACGCACCTGACGTGACGGAGCCACCAGGTGAATTGATATACATCGTAATCGGTTTATCGGGGGCGTCTGATTCCAGCCATAGAAGCTGCGCTACTATGGAGGCCGACATGTAGTCATCTATTTCGCCGTTAAGGCATATTATTCGTTGCTAAGCATGTTAGATGGTGCAAACTCGGGGTTCGCGATGGATCGGCAAAGGCTCACCTGTAGGAGCTTTGAAAAGATGTCCCCTCGAGGATGTAAGCTTTTTGATCACCCAGGGAAAAGCACAAAATACAGCGTACACGTTTTTCTGCCAGTTGCCTGTTCCCTTTTAGCCCAATTCCACGGCAACAGAGCTTATGCTGCCGCTTACTGATGTTTCTTCGATGTACGGCATGGGGATGTTCATCGATGGGGAGGAGCTGGCGGTGCTGGAGAAGCCAAATGATCTCGCATGTCGCAAAGGGAGCGCCCGCAGCGCTGGCAACAATCGGGATCGTAGCATTTTGTGAAAGGGCGCTGATGTGTGACAGAAAGAAGCTGCGAGGTGGTAAAAGCTTAGGATCGGTAATACCTACAAGAGGTATGTCATGATGCTCGGCCTGTTCTCCACATATCTAAAGCTTATCGCTATCGCGCGTCACTCAGAAATTGATCGCATGCCATGCGCCAGATCCCGCACGACACTAAACCACATGCAAACATGATTCTTTGGAAATTGGTTGACAGGCGATGAAACGATGCACGGTGCTCCGACCAAGCAGCTTTAGGGCTTTGAGTCACCATCAGGCTCAAAGATGGCACTCCTACGATAAAGCCTCTTTGACAAAAGAGGCCCTGCGACAGAAAGTCGAAGCCGGCCTGGGAAGCGATGCGGACGGCGAGTCATTAAAGCTCGATACAGAGGCAAAGACGATATCAACCGCTGCAGGAGATCTTCCCATCTCGCCGATATTTGATCCGGCATGGATGCAGGCCAGGCGAAAGACAGCAAAGACGGCTCCCGGCCCACCATTGGGTAGATTTAGACAGAAGCTGGCAAACAACCCTTTTGGTACGGCAAGCTCGAAGCATCATGTTTTTTTTTTTAGAGAGCAGGGCTAATTGGAAGTAGCACGAGCTCTGGCTACGCCGATACGAAGGTGTCCAAATAGCACGACCAGCTTGCCGCGATATTTCTTACAGGACTTTGAGCTGGTAAAGCATCCGACGACTGGCACGGCATGGTGGGCTCCAGGCCCGCTGGCCTTTGAGCATGTCTTGCCCACGAAACGATTAGACGAGACGCAAACCGATATCAATAACAGGCATGATGGAGAAACCCCTGCACTGGAGCCCATGTCAGCCTCTGTGGTAGACCCGAAAGACACCACAACAGACGCGGAGAAGGACGCTTCACGGCCACGAAGAGCTCCCATCACGAGCTACACGCTAAATCGCAAATCACTTGTTGATATGGTTGGCGGCCCAAATAAGAAATATGTCTCACTGCTGCTGGCAGTCCGGAGCGGCATGGCTGTGGCCCCGGATAGCAAGAATGCCGTATGGAGGGAAGACATGGGGGACATGCTTCTGCGGATGATGCGCAAGCAGGCAACGGATGCACTAGTTGTTCGCGGCAACCGACTACGCGAACCCGAGCACAAATTCATTCAGCCCTGCGCCAGTTGGGAGGATGTCAAAGGAGTCAGACTGCGGGGCTGTGTACTATGGCTGCCCGAGAAGAAGGGAGCCGCGGAGCAATACGCAACGCTGGATATCGAGGGAGCCCAGTACGGAAGGAAGATGGCTGTGCATAATCTTGACTGGCTGCTTGGCGAAGAAGAGGTGCGGCGGTTAAGGGACTCGGCCGAAGTATTTCGAGACGGGGAAATATTCGTACTGAAGCAATGGGGGAGCATGAGCATGATGAGACTGCATCTCTTGCTATGGAGGCTGCAGGGTTATCTGGCAGAACCAGACGCAGACCGCACTTGACGGCATTTATGGCGGAAGCGAGAATACTCGATACGATATCAGCACGGCAGCTGAGTAGCAAACGAGTATTAATGGTAGTGTTTGCACGACGGAATACTCTGCACGCCAACACGCGAATATGGCAACCTGGAATAAAAAATGATATTCTGCTTGTCCTGTCAGTAGTTGTAGAGTATGGTAATATTACCACAGTAGAAGGCGATATGGGTATCGCGATCCGATTACATGCAGCTACTCCGTATAAAAAGCAAACATAGAAACGGCGCTCGGGCTTGTGTAACGATAACGCTATTGGCTTGCATCGAACAGGCACCACAAGTACACAAAACATCAACCAACGAGGCTGAAACACAATGATTCCTCCTCATTGGTCGTGCCGTTCGCTTGACCGCAAGGCACAAAATACATGTACCCAGGCTGCACAACCCCGCCTTCTTGTATCCTCGTCGTCGTGAATCCTAATCAATCCGCCACATCGTCTCTTGTTGTTCAGCATGGCTTCCTTGCACTATAAATGGTAAACTGTTCATGTAATTTGCTATAAAACGGACGCTAATCCAGTCAGTATTACCTCTTCGCCTCCCTTTACGTTTGTCGTTGGCCCAGACCAAAAGGAATATACGATCCATTCCGCCCTCGTCGCGCAGCAGTCCAAAGTTTTGAACGCACTCGTCAATGGGCAGATGAAAGAGGCCGTAGAACGACGCGTCATATGGAAAGACGTCGATGAGGCGACTTTTGTTCATTTCAGCCAATACGTATACACCGGGAACTATGGCAACGCAGAACCCAAGGAACCCGCGGTCGAGCCATTCCCGAAGGCGTTCTCGCCAGTTTCAATCGATGGCAACAATAGTGAGAGATCCGAGGCGCTTGAATGGGGCATGTCGCGGCTGGGGATAGACCGCGAACCCAGATTAAGGATAATCAACGACCTGGACCCGGGCAGGCTTGCAATGGTATCGCCTAAAAAAAAGGAGTTACTATGGAGCAAATTCCAGAAGCTCTATCCATCACCGCCGACCCCCGGCGTTGCTGCACCGGCTGACGGACCACACAACGACTTTAACGATGTGTTCCTCTGTCATGTGAAGATGTATTTCTTTGCGGAATATTATGGAATAGAAGCTTTGCAGACGCTGGCCCTCCACAAACTATGCCGAGCATTGATGGACTTTAATCTCCACGTCAAAAGCTGTGGCGATGTGGCTCGGCTTATACAGTATTGTTTTGACGAGACTGCTGATAGGGAAGAGCAGACCAATGCATTGAGAAAACTCGTCTGCCTTTATGCTGCTTGCAAAGTAGAAGACCTAATGAAGGTGACTGAGTTTCAAGATCTCATGAACACGCTCCCCGAGTTCTCTACAAGCCTGGTTACGGCAATGCTGGATCGGCTGGATTAGGAATCAATTGCAACGCTCGAGAAGGAAGGTATATAGAACTACTAGTTTAGTACAGTCGGAATTACAGATGGAATGAATGAACATGTTACTTTGGGTATGGAGCCTCACTCAAGCGCTCTTTCACGGATGTCCAAGCATTGCAAAGATGACTTGTGGCATCCGCCTCTTCGGCTGTAGCGCCACCTCCTACTTTTGGGTTAAAGTAGTCGACCTGATTTATCTACCAGTAATCCTTCAGGGTATCATGAAGAGTAGTGTTTCCTTAGTTGTTCCAGCAATTGGACAAGATGGTCAAACAAGCGGCTAAATGCTTCGTTTGTCAGGCTGACAGGCGGGGATTGGTAGTATTGGAATGTTTTGTTTAGTCAATGTTGCAGGCACTGGGGGCTTGGAGACTGGACAAAGACGTGTGAGGTACTCCGTAGTGTCAGTAGTATTAGTTGTATTACATTCGAACGACGTTTGCGTCTTTTCGATTGCTGGAATTTGGATGTCGAAACACGTAGCCTTATGAAAGCATCAAAGTTTGCCTTGATAGGTGCAGATGTTCATTTTTAGCGCTTCTTAGTATACACCCTCCATTGTTGAAGGATTTCCCGAAATAGGATTAAAGTTTGGCGAGTGCGATGGGAGGAAGGGTGGCTTTACACGTGCGTAAGCAAATAGTTGTTCAAACCCCTCTTCATTATTTAGGAGGTGTTGTGTTGTCTATAATGATTATTATTTTGCTCGATAGTGTCGCCATCTTGTTAGTGAACTGGGGTTCGTTCAATCATGGCATCAATCTGATTGGGTTCGGACAGGCTGAACCGCCGAACCATTTACACGCATGAAATCACTACATGCCAAATGGCGCCGCTAGATGCGCCGCAACCGTAACTTGTAGCGATGTCAAGCCACACGGATCCTTTTATAATCCTTCACCTTTTGCTGTGGTAGCTGTACTCCGTATGCAGAAGCAAAGATGCGTCTCACTTTATACCACCACGCACTAACACAAAGGATTACCTGCATAACATAATGTAAAGACGATCCCCAGATGCCCACGCGATTAATGTCGTCTTCTACAAGCAACCCCTGGCCAATCTGGCCACTCAGAGCGCAGCTCCACACCGGAGACGCCGGCACTGAATCCACGATGGACCTCGGAAGGATGCCAAAACATGGCTTCTCTGCAGCTAAGGAATAAATGGGCTTGTTCCCTGTTCCTGTAAAGAGCAGGAGAGTAAGCACAAAGCACGCATATGTATGGTTACTCTGCATTATCAGCTTATCACCATCTATCGATGAGATGCGTCACAAGGCAACGCAGAAACGCACTCCGCGATGCCGGGCGTTGAGAGACTCCGCGTCCGCGCAGCAAAAGGCAATCCGTATCGAGCAATGAGTGCGGCATCTTTTTTGCTGCGGCGAAAAAGCGCAAGGGGCCCACATGACGGCTCAGGATGTATGTTTTTTTTTTGTTGGGTGAACTGCATTCCGTCACTAATCCCTTGCGTAATGCGCGCTCATCGAGGGAAAAAAAAAGAGATGGAAAATATGGAGGAGATGAGTCGTAATATACGCAGTTTATGTCGTGAATTCATATACAGCCCATCCGCATCCAAACAGATTCGCACAAGGACTACTCATCGCCGTGCCGTTTTGCAATCGTAGTACCCCCAGTAATCACACTCGGATCTCTATAGTAGTACCTATCAAGTAATACTTGGTCAAAACCCATACCAGAGCAAAGGCAGCAATGGAGTCGCCCGTCAGCCAGATCCCTGAATGCTTGTCAGAGATGGGCAAAATCCCTCCGTAAGCCATCCTTGCTTAAATATCTCTTAATCTATTCTTATTCTTCCTTTGCCTTCTCTTCTCTTCTCTATTTTCTCTCTCTCCCTCTTTCTTCATCACTCGCCTCCATTTTTTACCCCTCCGCATGTAGAATAATAACATTTTTGACTGTTGACGCTGCAGTGGACCCAACAAAAAAAAAAACGGCTTCGACGCTTAAAGTCTATTGATTTTTTTTCGTCTAAATCGCCTCCCTTGGTCCGTGAAAAAAAATCGCCGGCTTACCGCGCGTGTCCTTAAATCGCCGAATGAGAGGTACCTGATCCATTCGGCCTCGGACGATTTACCCACTCGAACAAATCTGCAGTCTTTCTGTCTGTTGTTCACAGCCAACGAACGGCATAGGTATTGTGGCTGAGAATTCGTTGAGATTTAGTCACCAACTTCGGCATAACACATTCTCACCCCAACACGTTCTCGCATAAGCTCCACTGATAAGCGAAGCTAATTCTCGGGGACCCTGGGGAACCGGGGAGACGTTTTCGGTCATTGACGGGGGACCTTGAGATTCCTCTTCGTGGAGCTTCCCAGTTTTGATTTGATTTTGAATTCTGTCTTTTGTTTTCAATCTCATCTTCTGACGCATTTCATACTCATTTTGCACCAACAAGCCAGAGTGCCATTTACCGAGATAGAGATTCTTGGCGCGTCTAGGAGAGGACAGCACTACTATTATTATCTACACCACCTTCAAGCCCCTTATCGATAGCCCGTCATGCGTGGTGCCAACCCCGAGCTTATCCAGCCCGAAGATTGGGCGCGGCCAAACAAGCCAACCTACAACACTCCCGTCTTCCTCATCCACGATGGCGGCGGCACGACCTTTGCATATCACTGCCTGGAGATCCTGGGCCGTTACATCTATGGCATCCACAATCCCTACTTCTACACTGGCGAGGTCTTTGAGGGCGGCCTGCCCGAGATGGCGCATCTGTATGCGCGCTGGATCCGGGAGACGGTGCTAGAAGAAAGCTTCCCTGCCCGGCGGACGAATCGCGATGGCAGCACGAGCGTCATGTTGGGCGGCTGGAGCTTGGGTGGCTTGCTCAGCATGGAGATTGCGCGGCAGCTGGCGGACGATAACGTCGTCAGGGTGGTGGGCATTCTCATGATCGACAGCGTCTACCCCGGCAAGTCCTTGTCTTTGGGCTCTATTCCCCTTGTCCCTACATCCGGACCCCCAATGAAGAGGAGGATTTCAGAGGTCAAGCTCCCCGAGGTGAAGCTCCGCGAGATTAAGCTCGACGACGACGTCTCCAGCGAAGACGACTCGTCGTCAGATGATGCTTCCACAGAGGGAGACAGCTTGACAAAGAATCAGATTCTCTCCAAGCGCTGCATGGCCGAGGCCGTGCGCATGGTGAGGCAGTGGCGTCTGCCCGAGTGGACAGGCAGGCTGTACAACCGACGGCCACGGGTTGTTTTGCTACGCGCGAAGAACTACGTGCCGACAAAAGAAGGCCGCGTCGTGGGCCTGGATCTAAACCGGGATGATCGCATGCTCGGCTGGGGCGATTACGACGAAGAGATGTTCAGCGACGTATTTGACGTAGAAGGCCACCACTTTGATATGTTTGCCTTTGAGAGGATAGACGGCATCTCGAGGTCGATCAAGAAGGGCCTGGATAGACTTGAAGAATGTTCGCAGATGATGATGTTTGGCGAAGGCTGGTAAAGAGAAGAGAGAGAGAGCACATGGTTTCTAGGCATTGATACCTCTTGTTTTTTCCTCGTTGTTCTTCAGAGCAAGCTTGCAGCATTAGGGAATGACTTGTTTTATATTTGCATAGTCGGAGCGGGTTACATCTGGTTGGGAGTTGGCGTTGTATGGTTTCGATATCTTCTTGCTCTGACGGTATCTTTTTTTTTCTTCTTCTTCAACCTCAGAGAGGAGTTGCGGATTATGATGGCATGACTAGTTATTATATCGCTTATACAAGATCAAATGCATGATATCCATCTACTTTCTGTTTCCTGTGACGCTCATTTCATCGTAGCATGTACGTTTCTCTAAAATTGTCAAGGAACTTGTGCTCAAGCCATTACGCAAAAGGCTATCAATCTATTTCTAAAGTGTAGAATGCTTATTAGTACTCCTGTAATTACAAAATCACGCCAAATCAATGTCAACCAAAGCCGTCCGTCTCATCGACGACATCATATCGTCTCCAGGTTGGGATCTTTCTCCAATAGCGCCTTTATAGCCGCCATACCCTCATCCGGCGCCGCAAAGTCGATCCAGTATCCTCCTTCAGCCTTGGACATGACTACAGCGCCGACTAAAGACACATGTGCGGTCAGTAGACGAAAAAAAAAGAGAATTCGAGTGGCAATATAAAGAAGAATAGGTCGCTTACATCGAATAGGATGGTTCCGTTCCGTCGAATGTCCGAAAATAATCGGCGCAGAGGCAGCCCTGTCCATTGACTTCACGTTATCCTCGCTGCTGCTATCGCTGTCCACATTCTTTTTGATGCTGGCTACGGAAAAGTCGATGCCGTGCCACGCTTTGCACCAATTCGTCGTGCTGTAGCTAAACTCCCACGGCTCGCAGATATGCATCCCAATCTTTCTCGTGGCGAGTTCCCGCGTTATGGCCAAGTTGCGCTCAATGCTCGCCGGCTTGATGCCGTCTAAAATGGCGAGTCGGTTCCCGTAGGCGAGCTCTGAGGCTGGTGGCTGCGATCGGCTGATGGCGGCGCGGCTGATGCAGAAGACGAGGGCGTTGTGTAGATATTGTTGATCTTTGGGGAGACTGGGGTGGATTCCGCGAACTGGTAATGTGCGTTTCTTGTTAGCAATATGTCTTCCGTAGGAGTTGGAATAGTAAGTAGTGGGCAAGTAAAAATGAATAACTGACGATTTGCTGGACCTGTGATGCATTGTTTCTTGGGCTTTTTGCGATGCATGTTGGCAAACTATATTACGGGCAAAAGCATTAGCATCGAGTAGTCGTGTCGTGATAAATAATGGGAGGGAATACTTTGGCCAAGATTCCGACAAGCACGTCTCCGTTTGTAATATCCACCGTCTCAGAACCATGCTCCTCCTTCAGCTCCCTCCTCCATCTATCCCGAAGCCCGTTGACTGTTTCCACGGGAATGTAAAAGGTACATCTCGTCTCTTTCGGGCGGATGATCAGCTCCGGCACAAGGCCCATCAGCACCTCTGCTCGCTCAGCCTTTGTCTTTAGTCTATACGCGTACTTCTTATGCAGTTCCTTTTTGCTTATGTTTTTATCGCCAGCGAGAGTACCTTGGGGTAATTCGATAAATGGCAGGGGCTCCTTGTCCTTCATGACATCTATCCAGGAGCTGATGATGCTGCCATAGCCCATCTGATCGACGGCAGAGTGTGGCAAGCTGAGGGTGATTATCGTAGCGTCGATATAGTGCGTGAGATGAACAAGCAAGAGAGGAGTGTCTGGCTTTTCGTCGCTGATTACAATGGGCCAATCGGCTGGTGTCCACCATGGTTCTAAGACCGTCACGTCTGGGAGGATGGTGATGCCATTCTGTGAATTCTGTGCTGGCACGGTGTTTGTTTCACCAAGAGTTGAAGACACATTGCTGACAGACCAGCGGAATATCTCGTACTTGTCGGGAAATGGTAAGATCGAATGGTACTGAAGCCAGCCGTCGGGTCCACTAGGCTTCATCCGTGCTCCGAGAAGAGGAATGTGAGTCCTAATCAGCTTATCCAGAGATGCCTTCATAAAGTCTCCATCGAGAACATCGCGGACGACAACGAATAGTATGGTACGAATATTGCTGACGGGTTTTGGTTGGTCATTTGCGGAAAGAGGAATGATCTTTTCGCTGAAGGGTTTTGCCTTGACGCTCATGATGTCAATGTTTTTTCAAACTCACAAGTTACGATGAGGATTTTCGTCACAACGACGGTGAAATGGCACTGCAATTGCTTGAGCCATTCCACCTCCCAACTGGTGAAATATATGTGATAACTCCCTTGGTTGTCATCAGCTGACTTGGGAGGAAAGTTTATCTTAATCTCGTACCCTGTTGCTAGCGCTTAGGGGGGGGGGCTTGAAGTTATGACACTGACAGTTTCTCAAAGACGATGTGCCATGTCCTTGAATCTAGATTGCTAGCGCAATGCCGCAATCACCGGCCCTTGGTAAAGCAAGTAAGAATGAGCCTATTACGCCACCCGTATCCGCTGTATCTATTTTTCCAATTTTACAGCTCGGTTAATTGTTCATCGTGATTTATGCGACTGATCAAGTGAAGCGGGTCTATCATAATGAGGAAGTCTTTAATGAATTCAAAGCAGTTCTCAATTGCCCTACTACGATTACGAGCTACGTTCCTAAGCTGCTTTAACACTCCTCCAAGTTTCGATGCTTGTCTTGCTTTTAATTAGACCAATACATAATAATGCGATACGAAATTGCTCCTACTTTAGAAACGACGAGGGACGTGAGGCCTGCACATGACGAGGGAGTTGAGACTTGGAAACGCCAAGGGGTTTCTAACTTGGGATCGACAAGGGGTCCCTAACTCAGAATTGACAAGGGGCTTGAATCCTAGAAACGACAAAGGGGTCTTGAACCCGTTCCGCGTATCTGTACTCATAGCAATTGCCGGCTAGCAAGCTTACATGGTGGCGGGCAATATGAATGAGGACGAAATGGGCTATAGCTAATCCTGTCAAGGTTGGTAAGACCCCCCCATTTAATAAGCAATCTTCCGGACCGAATATCTGGTTTGACAGATGACGGGATTGTACTCCGTATGTGTGGAGTCAATTTTTTCGACTCTCGAGTGGGGAGCATGCTGTCGATACCGAAGGATTAAGCACATTCATCTTCCATCTACAAAACAGAGTCGTATCAAGCGGCTGACATTTATCGAATTCTATGTCCTCTACCGGCGATGTGTCAGAGTACTCCGTACAGTACCGCATAGTTGAAGTTGGCATGTTCATATTGTGCCAAGTGGGACAGGTAAGACGACGAGGTAGAAAAAACAACCGGCAATTACCGTAGATAGCAGAGACACATTAAAATAGCATCCTTCTCGAGGGCTAGGAACTGGTGTATGATCCCAGAATCCTCACTTTTTGCGCAACTCGATCTCATTTACCGCAACCTGACATTAGGACGCGTCAGAGTCTAGACAAAATGTAACGGCAAATTCGATGTATCATCAGAAGCTGGTATGCATGTTATCCTCCAACATCAGCTAAAATCTCTCGTCTTTGCACTTTTGTCACTTACTTTTAGATTCTGGAGCTCTTGGCGTTGAGCAAAGAATCTCGATTGAGAGCAATGGTCACAATGTCTTGCTATTTACGGTGAGCCAAGGCGCTATAGACTCAATGACCCGAGTTACGGGGTGAGAGTTGTTGAGTGATGTTGTCGTTATAGTTGGCATGACGGCTTAGACTCAACCAGAGGGTGCTGGAGTTGCAAGTCGTCATCACCGCAACAACTTGGCATTACCAATCTTCCGCTGCTATACGCGTATTGGTCAGCGGCCATGAAATCGTCCGATTAGCAGCAGTAGAAGTTGCCACTAGTACGCGTATGTCCGTTACGCGTATATCAATAGCCCCCATCTATGGCCATGATGGCCTAACATGTGTTCTCACAAAAAGCCTTGATTCATCTTCCAATTATAAAAATAACAAAAATTATGATCTCTAGGTAATTTCCAAACTTGAACTCTTTGTGTTGTTATTAAGCTAAGGCGTTTGGATTTGAACATTGTCCACAACTATCCCCATTTACCTTTAATTCACTTAATAATTTGCAGTGGCACATTAGATAAAATTTACACTTGTGCAAGGACTTGTTTAATAAAAATCATAAGAAGAGAGAGAGAAATAAAAGAAACAATAAAGAATACATATTGTGTGCGTAATTTTATTACCCAGCTAGATAGAGTTCCTCTCGCTACATCGATTCTATGCGGATAGATCAAGCTTCTCTAACTAGTTAGTTCATCGACCATCGCCAGTCAAGAAAGGGAAATCATTGTGAGAATCGAACCCGCGCCGGCAGCGCTGCCCGAGCGACATTTGGGACTAAAACCAAGGAATTTTCAACCATTAAGGAATAAAGAAATAGATTTTCTCCAAGGAAAATTAGGGGAGAATAGACATCCGCCTATCGTCGGAGGGATTTCGCTTAGTCGACATCGAAAAATGGCATCTCCTGATCTTCGGGGAAAGTGAAGATATAGACTGGATCAGTCTAGGTCGCCGCATCAGTCGTGGTGGGAGCGGCGGGAGCTGTAGTGGGAGCGCTGGTGAAAGCAGAAGCGTTGGAATTTGTCTCCTGCGAGCGCTGGTTTGGGGCAAACTGCGGTTTGTATTAGCAATGCTAGCAAAGGAGGAGGAGAACAAGAATCGTAGACTAACTGTAAACCTGCTTGCTTTTTCGAGTTTGACTGTACCACCGAAAAATTTGTGCTCGCTCGTGAGTCTTTCTAATGTCTCCCCAGCAATTCTCCGATCCTCGAAACAAAGCATCGTCCAGCCCATATGACGGTTCGGATTGCTGTATGAGGGCGGCGGCGGCGGCGGCCAGAGGAAACGGACGGAGATGGACTCGGTGAGCTTATCCTTGATGCTCTTCTCAAAAGCTCGCCGGGTGCCACCGAAAGCAATGTTACTGGCGACAAGAAGACATCTCTTCTCCCGAAAAGGTTTGAGTATATTCTCCCACTCCTCGTTGTATACCATACTGTTATGTGTTAGTTATTGCTGTGACTTTTACTAAGCGATACTTACGTTGTTGTTGGGTCACTGAGAATTTTTTTTAACTCAAATTTGTTTTTTGATGATGTTGCTGCGATTCTGTTGCGGTTTGGCGATGATGTTGAGATTACTGTTCCGCAGGAGGTGGTGAAGTCGATCTGAGGTCGATCTGAAGTCGTTTGCATTCTGCCCGACCGCGTTATGATGGATTTCTGTTTCCAACACTGAAATAAAACATAAAGTGACCATTGCGTGAGTTAATCTTACAACTGGCTGACTTCTACTTAGGCCACATTGATCAAATGATCTATTCTTCTACTAATCGGTCACCTCTTGTGAATCAGAAAAATTCTGTCATCGTAGGAAAAAAAAGGGCTGAGATGCTTTTCATAACATCATCAGAGCTACAAGTTGGCTTAAAAGTTTGCTATATAATTTAGCAATTCATTGTCTTTATTCATATGTTCTGCGTGTTTCCTTTTTCTTTCGAGTGTGACTTGTTATTATAGACGTATTATGCTCATTGGAGAGATGTAATCATCATTCACCAGCGATGCCGTCTGAGTCAACACACGCTTTTCATTCCCTCCCAAGCTTTCAATTTCAATTCTTCCAGCACTCCATCTATAACAAAATCCCGCTATCCATCTACATACATATTTCTCTTCGATATGACCGGTGGTGTGGATCTACTGGCGGCGATTAGAGCGGCGACGCTAACGGTCCGTCGCCGCCGCTAAGACCAAAGCGCCGACACGAGTCTCCACCAATTGCAGAAAACAGTTACTATATTGAGGCTTTGCTATAAGTGCTTGGAGTTGAAAAAGTATATATAGAAGAATAGATCCAGTTAATACCCAACCATCATTTCCATCATCCAAATAATTTCCTACTATACATTACTCTCACAGCAAGATACATTCACCAAACGATGTCTGCCTTGAAATACGTCAACAAGCTCCGAGGCCACCGCGTCCTCGTCCTCGGCGGCTCTACCGGTGTTGGCTTCTGTGTTGCGGAAGCTGCCCTCGAGCATGGCGCCCAAGTCATCATCAGCAGCTCTAACCAGACGAAGTTGAATGCTGCCCTCTCCCGTCTCCAGGAGCATATCAAAGCAGCCAATCTCGGAGACCCCAGCAAGCTGGTATCGGCCAAGACGTGCGATCTCGCAAACAGCGACAAGATTGACGAAAATGTGGTTGAGCTTTTGGAGTTTGCTGCTAAAGACGGAAAGATTGACCATGTAATCTACACAGCCGGAGATTCTCTCAACACCACGACCCTTAAGGAAGTAACAGTCAAGGACATCCACGCCACATCTCAAGTTCGCAACGTGGGCGCCATCATTCTTGCAAAGCATTTGCATAAATATATCAACGTCAGCGTCCGAAGCTCTTTTACACTGACTGGCGGGACAAACACTTGGCGTCCGCTGCCAAACTGGTCCGTCATCGCTGCTACCGGAGGCGGCACTGAAGGTCTCTCACGGGGACTCGCAGTCGATCTGCGGCCTGTAAGATGCAACTGCGTGATGCTCGGCGCCGTCCACACAGAACTGTTTGATGTGATTCCAAAGGAGAACCTTCAGGCCGTGTTGGAAATGTTCCAAAAGGACAACATCACCGGCACCGTTGCTTCGCCCTCGGAGGTGGCAGAGGCTTACATCTATTCTATGAAGGACACTTTTGCCACTGGAGGGATTATTGAGACTCACGGGGGTCGTCTGGTTGGTGGCAGTAAGAGCCCTCTTACTTTTGCTTGAGAGACAACAGCTGCGATTAAGTTCTAGCATAGCGAAAAGGTCTTTTGTATTGCAGAATTAGATTAAGTTATATTTGCTCATGTTATCAAGGTTCGTCTGGTCATCATATCCAGCTATTCAATACTCTGTTTCTGTTATTCACGATGGAAGAAACACTCATGTTTGACTGGTTTACGGCTTCGTTACCAGTTATTATTAATGCAGCACTATTTCTTCCTATTCCTCTAACGAGTTCAGAAGTTTCTAAATGCGTTGATTTTTCTGTGACTTATTCGGGGTTTCAGCCGGCAGGTGTCTCGAAACGGCTCTCTTTGAGCCCATAATGGCCGATGTCGTGTACTTTGTTCTCAATTGCAATGAATCATGAGATGGCCACTTCCTTCAGCTTGGAATGGTAAGCTCATATTCATCTGGAATATTTGCCCAGGTGTCACACACACCAAGCAGACTTCTCGCACCGCCTGCCTTGGACTTGCGCGCAAACTCTTCTCCTTGGTGAAGATAAAAATACATTCCCTTGCTGAACTTCTGACCTAGGCCGCGCCATTCTTCCCTCATTCTGATAAAAGTCATGGCAACAACTTCCAGGTCTTCTCGCAGTTTGGGATCACGAGCCATGGGCTTGTGGACGCCATCCCCCTCCCCGGCTTCTTTCTGGTATCGCGAAGGGCAATAATACTCCGTCATCAAGATCCTACAGCTGGTGAATAGCAGGCATGGAAAGTGCGCATTGGTCACGAAGTCGATAGATACCCGAGAGGCATCTCGAAGAATAGAGATTGTGCCTCGCGCGGCGGCAACGCAGTGTGGCCAGTTTGCCGCCAACTCTGTCCCAGTATCGTCAAGAGACTCACCTTCATGAAGGGGTCGATGATGCAAAAGAATTGTGCACGCATTCAAGATGACATTTAACCAAATTACCTGAGTGAACTCATCATAATTCGCCATTGAGAGCTCCGTAGCGGACCGGGGGAGCATTAACCGAATTCTCGAGAGATGCTCGCAAAGAGACTCTATTCGCTCCTTGCGCCCTTTGTCGTCTTCCTCCTGGTAGTCGAGTGCTTCGCTGATACGCCCAAGTAGCGCGTATCCTAGAACTAGATACTGCAGCTGGGTTGCCGAACCTTGCAGACTTCTGTCTCGCATCATGGTAATCAACTTATCCAAGTTATGGGTAAACCGGCCCGAATCAGCAGAGGCTGGTCCATCGCCCTCCTGGAAGTCATGTTCTTTCATTGGAAATTCAATCTTCATCCTTCGATCGTCGATTGCATGCATTAATCCAATCGGAAAGCACATTCCTCTGTCCATAATGAAGAGCATCCATGAGATTCGCGTTATCTCTTCTCTCTCTATCCATGTGGCTTTTTCCTGGGTGCCCAATGTTTGAACAATCAAGTTCCTCAAGCTATCGCCATAGCTATGGCCCACAGCAACTGTCTTCCTCCAAGCTTCGCTGAGAATGATTATAGAGGATGAATAATCAACAAACGCAAGCCCCAGGTAGACGACAAGGACCGCGGCTTGTAATGTTTGGAGGACATTGTGCGGCAATGGCATTTCTTTAGAAACTCGACTCTTTGCTTTCTCGTACCAGAATGGCTGGGATCGTCGAATCCGAGGGTCGGGATGAGATCCAGCCGAGACAGCAATGATGGCAAAGAGCAGAACCGGCGAAACGCCGTCGGTACCTTGAGAATTAATTGCCGATAGTATGGCTTTCTTGTGAAGGATGGGGAAATAACGATAGAACTTCTCAAAAAATAAATCAACAAGCTGCAATAACTCTGGCAATTCTGGGAGTTCTGTCTGTGGCACTAGCGGTGTGGGTGATCCGGAAACTTGAGGTACAGCAGGATTTTGGTCGCCAGGGGCAGAGTTGTTAACTTCAACCCCTGGTAACTCGTTATTGGACATCATCCACTCGTAAGAATCGTCCAGGTGTGGTCCAGCAGCAAGAGATGGAACGATCTCATTGGGTTCGAGACCAAGCAAGGCATCGACCTCATCCATTGGCCAGGAATTCCAGACTTGGGGAATTTGGGGAACCACATTGCGGGCTTCATTGCCATTTACATGACCAAAGGCTCGGTCTCGACGCAGGTTACGCCTGTTAGTTCTTTCATAGAAGCAGAGCTCGCCTCTCATGGTACATGCCGAGCAAGACGGCCGATTACCCTATTCTCACATATTAGGTAAGCCATCATCTATTGATTGATGCATATCTTACATCGCATCTCTTCTTCCTTGATCTGCATCCCCTGCATACATTTTGGGGTTTTGCGGGAGTAGACATTACGAATGGCTAATGGAAAACATGTTTAAAGGCTTGAAAGCTTGTTTGAAGCTATCATAGGGATATATGCAGCCCTATTCAGACGACGGATCACGTAATGCTGCGGCCCGGATAATTTAGCTCCTAACTCCGTCTTGTATATATGTAGCAACAAGTAACGAAAAAGATCGTGTATGGAGTTGGAGTAAAACACATATTCGTTTCTAATATCTTGATTGGGAGGAAATATTCAATTTAATCTTATTCAACAGCAATGTATTCCAGAGCGCGACGCCATCAATGATGAGATTTGTCAAGAGATTTATCGTTACCCAGGTGCAGAATGACGCCAGTTAACGTACTTTGTATACCTAGTGGAAGGACTTCGGACATGCAATGCTCCGGACCCGGCACTTGAATACTCGGGCTTGAGTCGCTGGCATGAAGTCCAATCAATCAATCAACCAATCTCCGCCATCGTCTCATCTCGCCATCGCAACCAATAAAGAAAATTATGTTTATTAGCCAGTTCATCTGAACTGACAAAAGGTCTCTATATCAGTTATCAATCCAAGTTCCCAGTTAACCGTTAGTGCTCCGTGCTTATGCGCAAACCAGCGCTGTGTGATTGATCGCCTGTTCTAATATGATTCTGAAGCCACGTTGCAGAGTCCCGCGTTGCGCGCCTGTATACACCCATACTCCGTATTCCTACCAGAATCTCCCATCGCCATATTGATATTGCTTTTCTTATGTAAGAAGTTGTATTTTTTTTCTTCTGAATCCGTGGTCTTAGGTGGTGCGCAAAACTGGCCTCCTTTAACCTGTTTTATCCCGGTTGTCCATCAAGGTGCAAGTGCCCGCCCTGCACGGAGTATTACAACAGACATGACAATCAGAACCCTGATGGCTCCGTCATATTCTGTCTGCAGCTGATTGCGATGCATGGCCTACAAGGATGGTTGGGCCAGGCTGACGAAATTGAATCCCACAATCCCCTCAGCTACCACTTGACTGGGGGCTGAGCGAGAGTAGAGCGATACTCGTCTACCGATAATCCCCTCATTGCCGACTTCAAGTGAGAGCGGCTTGTCGAGTGGGAGCTCAATAAATGCACTGCTGAATGAATGTGCTGCTGAGGGAAATTGGAATTGCTGGAAAGTGCCACAATCTTCCGCCCTTCTTGTCAAATCGCCACTAGAACTATATCGCACAGTTAGCTATATGGAAATGAAAAGCTATCAAGTGATGCGCATACTGGATGACAACATGGAGATCCGACAATGTTCTTGAGTCGTAACCGGCATCCGGTGTCAGTCTCGCATGTGTCGCTTCATTGCTCTCGGGGCGGCCTGGAGTATGAAATGCGAGATCGCCGCAAATGGCTCTGAACCGACCAGCACCATCTGGCGAACTGAGGGCAGCAAGTGCGCCTCCACGAGGTCTGTTGGTGATCTCCGGGCCGCACATGATGAATTTCTGGCGATTAGTGTTGACGCTTTTCTTTGATGGTGACTGGAGAGGCTTGATGGGAAAACTAGTGGGTTTTTGACAGCTTTGTTAAAACTCAAAGCCCGGCTTTATAATTTATAAAAAAGAAGAAAAGCTGCGCACGGCTAGCACTTTATCCATGGCAGTGCTGAGCTTGTTTCATCGGCTGCTCGTCTCATAAGACGACAAGGTGGTGGCTTAGATCAATGCCCGGGCTATCTGAAAACGGCCCAATCATGGGTCCGCATTTCTCGCCTCCTTTCCCCATACGGCAACCACATGTGAGCAAGTTTGAGGGGGAATGCTCACGAAACTCCAGAGCATCTGCTGGGAGCCGTGAGAGAGAACCTTGATGGAGAGCCGCCTGCTTTGATGACGACAGCTTCTATCTGCATTAGTAATTCGCAATATCTCTTAATCCCGGCATGCTGACCCCCCTTCTTCGGCAGTGTTAAAAGAAAAATGGCGTCTCGAGTCATTCTCCTAACGGCTCTCTCCCTGCTGCCCCTTGGCTGCCATTGCTCTTCTCAGGATCCTTCAAAGCCCGAATTCGCCAGCATTGAGCTCCAAACAGACTCATTTCAAGCCACCATGTCTGTCGGTACCTTTTCGCTGCCGGCGCTGCCTTATGCCTACGATGTGAGCTCGCTCTAGCCCTGTAGTCCATCAAGGTTCTACATCCTACAGTTGCTAATCATGTCTGCATCAAGGCTCTCGAGCCGAGCATCTCCGCTCAAATCATGGAGCTTCATCACAGCAAGCATCACCAGGCTTACGTGACCAACCTAAATAATGCCCTCAAGACCTATGCCACCGCCATCGCTGCCAACGACGTCCCTTCACAGATTGCCCTTCAGGCCGCAATCAAGTTTAATGGTGGCGGTCACATCAATCACTCCCTATTTTGGGAGAACCTGTCACCATCCTCATCAGCTGACGCAGATCCCGCCAGTGCCCCTACTCTGACCGCCGAGATTGCCAATACTTGGGGCAGCTTGGAAAAGTTCAAGGAGGCCATGGGAAAGGCCCTCCTTGGCCTCCAGGGAAGCGGCTGGGGATGGCTGATCAAAGATGGGAAGACCTTGCGAATTGTAACTACAAAGGATCAGGATCCTGTGGTCGGTGGGGAAGTCCCAATCTTTGGTATCGACATGTGGGAGCATGCATATTACTTGCAGGTGAGTCGCTTAAAGTACATGGTCGCATTCAACAATGTTTAGCTCACTCCATTGTTAGTACCTCAACGGCAAGGCTGCATATGTGGAGAACATTTGGAAAGTCATCAACTGGAAGACTGCTGAGCAGCGATTTAAGGGAGGCCGAGATGACGCCTTCAAGATTCTCAAGGCTTCTTTGTAAGAGGATGTAACATATAGGATACAGATCCCCCCTTGCAGAAGATCTGAAGATCCCTTGATCAATGTGTGTCATCATCTCCACCCATGTGTAACTGGCGTAATCATATCTCTTTGCCATCTCAGCTGCGCGACCATGGGTAGCTATCATGCAGGATGTTGTACAACAAAAGAGAAGAATATGGTATTTTCTAAAAGGGCCATACAAACTACGTGTGAGGCGCAAGATATTTATTCAGCTGGAGCCTTATTACTTTGTGGCACAAGTAACAACTATAGCCACTTGCAAGTGAACCTATTTCCCATTGGCCCTTCTCCATGCTTGAATCCAGATTTGCGACGATTTGCTGCGCCACCAAGGCACTGCGCACGTGTCTTAGACTCTCCCATGCGTCTACCCGTTTCAGCCATCCCCGTTTGCTGCAGATGAAGACTCGGCATTGAGATGAGAAGGATTCTGTTTGCTGATAAGTAATGTGTTTTGTTTCTAGCCAATATTGCGCTTGGTCAAAACATCCTCTACCTTGCTTACTGCGTGTGGCGGTCCTAGAAGTAGACGGCAGCATATTGGAGGACGTAGTGGAAGAAACAGATCCCATTTCTACAAACACGCACACAATCTTGTACTTACTACATGCAACTTTTATGCCACAAATACGAACTCGGAGTAAAATTGGATAAACTTCGAGGCCTGAGCCACCGCATTTATGCAGGTACCCGAGTTTTATGTTCAAGAAACAGGTGGAAACATGCAATCCTTCGTCAAGCTTCCCGTCTGTAGTGGCGGAGCTGCCCACTCATCCTTGCAGCTCTAATCTTATTGATTGTTTGTTCTGTCATGACTAAGGATATCCATGATGAAGATGGGATGAATGTGTTCCCAGTAGGAGGAGGTTGCAGTAGGATATCTGCTCCACGGCAGCTGAAAGTGTCTCAAATCTTGAGTTACTTGCCGGCTCGTGGCGTCTTTGTGCTCCTGATTAGCATGTCCCGGATTGAAACGATAGCTTTGGATTCACAACAGCAGCAACTACCCAATCAAAAGGGGGAGCGGAGTTGAGCAGAGATGCTAGCCAGTGCTCAGGATGCAATATAGTACTCAATTCCTTTCTACATTATGGTGAACATGATGAAATTGGCTGAATTTCTTAGAGTAACATGTAACGGAAATGGGCACGCGGTACGAGCCCGTCGGGAACGGGAACGGGCAGCACGCAATACGGACTCGAACGGGAGGATCTTATTGTTTAATCTTGTTCTGATGGTTGGAGGCCTTTCGAGTTTCTCACATGTATAAATGATGGAATAGCTCACCAAGGCTACAGATGGGCCTCTGGTTCTCACACAACAATCGCAAACCGAAAACATAGTCCCTCGTTTACAGTCGCTCGTTCCATCACCTTCGTTAAAAGTTTACTTTACCAATCTGAAGCCTTCACCATGGTGAACAAAACCATCATATTGGCCCTCTTGGGAATCGGGTAAGCCCAGAGAGAATGGATATCTATTGAAACAGCTAGTATGGCTAACATGATGGTAGGGCTAGCCTTGTCGGCGCAACCGATCATACCGTGACCGTGACATCGACCAAGACGGAGACTGTCACTGCATGTGCTTCTTCCTGCTATTCAATTTTGACTAGCTGTACTTCGACCGTGTCCTTGACTTCGTCTACCTCGACCGCTACAGAGACTAAGACAACATCTGTGGCTACTTCTACGGCTGCTTCCACTACAGGTCATGTCTCATCTGGATCGAGCTCTTCCCAATCGACGTACTCTGGACCTTCAACATCCCCAAGCACCTACAAGACAGGCACAACTACTATCCCGACAGAAACCCCTCAATCCACAAAGAGCGTCACGTCTGCATCTACCACGGCCACGACTACCGCTACCAGTGTCGACTCTAGTCAGCTCCCTCACACCTCCACTACTTCCAGCACAAAGTCTTGCTCTCACCCTTACGGCTGTGGATCGTCCACTACTGGCGGAAGCACAGATTCGTCTGCTCTTCCCGGTACTTCCTCCCATTCCACTTCTTCCTCTTCCGCCTCCACGTCGTTTTCTTCATTGTCAACTTCAGTTCCCAGTCGAACCATCACTTTCAAATTCCCCACCACGACTCAGGCGCGAGAACCTCCGACAACAACATCCGACAGTACAACTAAGACGACCCTTCAGTCTACTCTCACGCAGACTGTGACTGTCTCCAAGAGTTCTCTCACTCAAACCTCTAGTCAGACTTCATCAGAGTCTGCCACTGAGACTACAGCGAAGTCTTTTACTGAGACCATTTACACCACTGAGTCCATTACAAAGTCCTCTACTGCATCTTCCATAGAGCCTACATCCAAGTCTTCTTCAGCAACCACCACTTCATCCACACAAACCACACCTACATCCTCAAACACTCAATCCACAGCCTCAACAATCTCCACCAAATACACAACCACGCCATCCGGAACCCCATCGTCATCAACAAAAGTGGAATCAACAGATTCCTCAGCCTCGCCCGCCACCACTACAAAGAGCAGCCATACTTCTGCGTACACCTCCTGTTCTGAATCGTCTGCGAGCACTTCCCGCATCTACACTCTCACCAATTCTTCCTCCTCTACTACAAGCTACTACGCAAGCACTGGAACGGGATACTCTACTCGGTCGACTTCTCTCAGTACAAGCTCATACGTCATTCCGACTTCAAGCATCACAGTCGATTCCTCCGCTGCGGCAGTAACTACAGGTACTTCGACTTTAACTAGCAGCAGTTCGTACTACTCTGCTCCATCCAGTCAAACCTCAACCTATTCATCCTCATCTTCATCATCAACTTCCACTGCCAAAGCTTCATCCAACTCCAGTTCCACAATCTCATACGCGTCCACTGCCAACGCCATCACGCAGTCCGCAAGCACATCTTCTTCTCCCACTTCCACCACCTTCTCCACAGCCACCACAAGCAAATCGCTCTCGGGAACCACGTCCTCATCTGCATCTGCTTTAGCCACCACCTCTCCTCCTTCCACCCCGCCCTCGTACGGCCCTCCCTCTTACGAGATCCCGTCATATGGACTGCCGCCGTCGTACGGTTTCCGAGGCCGAAGGGTATGGTAAGCATCAGTTTAACAGGAGAGGCAAAGGAGGCCCGTAATAGGAAAGGCAAAGGGAGGAAGCAACTGAGAGGCAAATGGGATTGTGGATATGGGTTTTCTTGTAGGGGGAATCATGGGACTGTTGTAATTAATCAGTATTCGAGATATTGCTTTCTCTAGATCCTTTAGTATAGGTAGTCAAGTATTCTATGTGCAATCAATTCACAGCTATCCGTACGACAACCGCGATTTGAAAACATGGGTAATAATCTATCACATTGAATCCCTTCAAGGCTCTAACATCTAAATAATTCTATGAGACCTTTTCCCTTCTTTTTTACCCCTTGACGAAAAAATATAATCACGCTAAAATTCCAGTTCAATTCGATTTACCCTCAGACAAGCACACCACCGCCCACTTGCCATGCCACGCCCAGCGTCTAGCACCGGTGTCACCACCGCCGCCTTCAGCGGCTCTCAGCTCTTCGTCTTTACCAGCGGGAAGACCGACAACAACATCAGCCTTGCAGGTTCTCAGAGACATGACGTTGACGCCCGAGCCAGTGCCCATAGGGCCGAGAGCCTCTGCGAAAGGAGTGGTAGGATCCCACCAAGCCTGGAAAAAGTCAGCAAAGAATCCAATAAATGTCGTCAAAACACATTACTCACATCACCAGTCAATTTTCGGTAGTTCAAGTCACCCTTGAAGATGACCAGCTCAGCCTGCTTGAGATCTTCGTGCAGCTCGGGGGCCTCATGGGGCAATCGCCAGAAGGAGCCACCCGCGGTCCAGTATCTGCTAGGCCGGATGGCCAGCTGGCCTTCAGCATGCAGAGTCGCCCAGTCTTGGAAGACGAATAGCAGATCCTCGGCTTCCTTGTCTGCCAGAGGTGCGGGAGTCTTGCCAGAGACCTTCTCCTCCTCGGTAGGGGCCTCGAAGAAGGCCTTGGGAGCAGCGAGGGCGCTGAGGAGGGCACCGAAGTCTGCAGGAAGAACGTCAGAGACGAACCAAGGGATGGACTTGGGGCGAAGCACAACGTGAGTGGCGAGGCCAGTGTTGAGAAGATATCCGGCCAGCACCAGGTCGACGTAGAGCTCGAAACCGGCATTGTCGAGAACAAAGTCGACGCGACGCTCCTTCTTGCCCTCGGCCTGAGCCTTCTTGAGCAAAGCGTAGACTTCGGGGAGGTTGTTGATGAGGACGTTCTTCTCAGCGGCCTTTCTAGCTTCGCTGCCCTGCAGCTTCTGAATGTCCTCGTAGGTCATGTTTGTGAGCAGCGACAGGTCAGTCGCGTTGCCCCACAGGCAAACCTCACACATCTCGGTGAAGAGAATCTTCTCGGCCTCGGCATCATGTGTAACATCCTTGTTGGCGCGGATCTTGGAAATGATGTCCGCGTATCTGGCGGCAAGCTCCACAACAGCATTGCGAGAGGTTCGGAAGGTGTCAGTCTTTTGACGGGCGAAGATGTCGTAGTTCTTCCAATGCTTGGTCACGGTGAAGAAGGTGTTAAGACGTCTGTATCGCGACTTAGTATTGATACTTTCGGAGTAGAATGGTAAAAAAATCAGCTTGCGACATACCGGTACATGTAGCACTCGGCAAGGAGCCAGGGGACCTGGAACCAAGAGGGATTGCCCAGCTGCTCCAGCTCCTTGTTGTAAGCGGCAGTCTCGTCAGAGAATCCATCCTCAACCAGAGGTCTATGTGGCATAGGTATCAGCATTCAAATCGCTTGTCCCAAAACCCGGGGGGCCGAGATGCATACGTCAGCTGGCGGTCGTGCAGCATCTCATATTTGAGGTTGCCGAGCTGCTCAATAATCTTCTTGCCCTCGGCCAGCTTCTCGGCTTCTTCTGTGCTTGTGCTGGAAATGGCCTTGTATACATCGTCGACAGCGCCAGTCTGTTGATATCAAAGAAGCAAAAAATAGTCAGCAGTTGATCTTGCCGGGCTGGATATCGGTGAGGGAGAGCTCACGAGAATGACGGGCCATCGCATGCGAACGGAGTCGCTGGCAAAGGACTTGGGGTCGCTGGTAGCGGACTTTGCTGTGTTGCGAGTTAGCCAAACGCTTTGACGGGAGCAAATAGAGCAGTAAAGTGGCTGTTCCGTACGTGTCTTGGTATCAAACTCCATTTTGGCTTGGGGCAATGGCCGTGCAGAGCGACGATTGATGATGTTTGAAATACAGAGAGCAGAATCCCCAACTTTTTGGAGGGGCGCTTTGGCTTAAGAAAAAGGGCATTATGGCGGGATTGGCGGGGCACATGGGATGGCGGGGTCAATTACTTGGGTGGTACCTTGTATTACTGCTCTGCGCTTTGTATGGACGCAAAATTAATACCGCCGCCGTAAGGGGCAATCCCGAGCTCGAGGATCCATCGACGTCATTCTGGAGGCGCTTACAGTGGGCAGCATCTCCAGTCTTCTAACTTGCTCAGGGCGAGATCAGCTCTTGTCGTGGATCGAGGTATTATTCACAAAGGGCTTGATTTGTCCTGCTTGGTTTTACGACCCGCATGTTGACGTTTGGTGCGGGCTTTTGCTGTTCCTGAATATCAAAAAGGGAGCCTCGAGTAGTCTCGAGTGTTTATCTTTTGGCTAGGCCCAGAGAAGCCTAGTCGAGACGGTTTTGGGGACTGATTTTCTGCCACATGCAAGATGAATCTGTGGTTATTACCGAGAAAGGCATAGCAGGAGCTTCCCGGGACGACAAAAGGTTCCGTCTTGAACGAAATTGATAAATCATTGGACAAATTGAATAGTGTCTATAAAGTACCTGAGTTTTGGGTTTTCTCAGTTTTCCAGGAGGCGGTGAATGTTGGTACCGCTTTAGGGGCCATTGAACGGGATACCCTTCTTGTAGTTTGCCTGCAGTTATTATCGGGGCCTTAGGGTAGCCTCACGATACTTGGCAATTGTGGCCATTATCAGCAAGCTATTCTCTTGTTGTAGTCCGTATTATTAGGTGTCGAAATAGAATAGAGAAGGAAATAATTTTCATTTTATGATTGCGATGCTTGGAGAGAGGTCAAAGAGTAATAACCAGTCTTGATGTTATAGGTAATAACTGAGCTTGAATATCTCGGGAATGCTGTGTACCGGTCGCCGTTAGGAATCAACTTGTCCTCGCAGGTTATAGGCTTAGTTTGAGGAGCATTGTCAGTCCAACATATTTATAGCACTGTGATAATTGGAACAAGAATCTTGATACAATTTCTAGGTTCATATGCATAAGGTAATACTTCGTAGATCCATGTAACTTGCTCCAAGTGCCAGGTACTCTAACACTACCCTGTTGACTGCCAAAATTAGTGGGGAACATGTTATTCTGACCTTGAGCTGACCTGGCAGGTCTTGCGATATTGAGCTTCTTGCATTACAACAGAATAAGAGCGATGTCTACATACTATACTGGGGCCATCACAAGCTGTTTATATTCCTAATACTCTATTGCACCATGATTCCTTCAACTCATACAGTATATAGCATAATTATACCAAGGTGTTCTTCACCCATCCACGTACATCCACAGCCTCGCCATACCCAAAGCTCATCCCGCTTAACGACTCCTTTGCATTTCCTAGTAATTTAAGCCATCAGCGTGCCAGATGCCGCATCCACGTGGTCAAAACATCACCCAATACCGATGCCACTTCTGTATCACGTCACCCCCTTGTTCCCCTTCATCTCATACCTCACATAAAAAAAATAAAACAACACAACACAAACTCACACCTTTTCTTCCTCTCCTCTGCATAAACTCTCACCATCTTGTTTTCCCCCATCTCCACCTCCGCATTTTCCTCTCCTGCAGCCGCAACCGCAGCCCGCTCGCTAGCCGTCTCCACCAACCCGCCATCCGATCGCAAGTACTGCTAGTATTATTCA
Organism: Trichoderma brevicompactum; assembly: GCA_003012085.1. Lineage (NCBI taxonomy): Eukaryota > Fungi > Ascomycota > Sordariomycetes > Hypocreales > Hypocreaceae > Trichoderma > Trichoderma brevicompactum. Next base: position 39,523 of record PXNZ01000068.1, read on the forward strand.
TCTGTCATAACATTCCTCCCATCCCACCTCTTGCATCATCATCATCGCATACAACGAAGCTGCAGCAAACCTCCAGGATTCACCACGAAATAAACTGCCCTCTCATACTCAGAAACCATGGCCACTGCAATATCGCCAACCAAAAACAGCGACTCCGAAGCTGATGCCGCAACCAAAAGCTATCCAACGACTCTCCTATCAGCCATGTACTCTTATGCGCATCGCTCCCTCGACTACATCATACCCCCATCTACCCGCCAACGCGCATACGACGCAACCTCATCTTTTGCCTCCAACCAGCCCATACTCTTCGTACGTGTTCTTTCCCATTATTCCTCAAATTTTAAATAAAACACAAAGTTTTCATGTCATTTCAGCTAACACAAAAAACCAAAACAGTCCTTCACGGCCTTCCAGGTCCTCTTCTCGCTGCTCCCTATCCTGCTCTTCCTCTCATTTGCGCTCTCCACTTTTCTTCTCGCCCTCTTTGCTGCCTTCATTTTCGCTCTCTTCTGGATCGGCGTCGCATCTCTCTTCTTAGTCCCTACGCTCTTCATCACGTCGTCTCTCGCCGTGTTGTGCTGGGCATCTTCAGTCGGGAGCTTCGTGGTCGTGAGATGGTTGTACCATCATGCGCCGGCGGGTGTATTCCCTAGCAGCAGCGACACGTCATCGCCGAGAATTGAAGTCACGTCTGATGGAGCTTGGAAAGATGTCAAAATTAAGCAGGAGGATCATTTTGACGACGTCAAGAGCTTGGAGTGATGTGATGTGATGGCTTGACAAGGCACACATGTCGTGGCCTTTATTAATCGTGTAATTATAGTATTCTTGCGTAATCTGACTCGTTGACGGATGGACTTTACTGTGGTGTTATTTCTTCGCTCTTTATAATTATATCAACGCGTGGCGGAATAATTGATTCCCAGCAGCCCGATAACCTCTCATGTTTCTATAAAAGATTTAGGCTCCAGAGGCATCTTTGTGCTCCCCAAAGCGCCGCTACCTAATACTGCACATACATAAACCCAACGCATTACAGATACAGACCCTCCGGCTCACCCTCTTGCTTGGTGCGTAATACCCGCTCTCGAGCAGACCTGAAATCTGCCATCTGCACCCGCATGCGCCGCTCACGCAGGGCCATCATACCAGCTTCTGAGCAGATGGCCTTGATGTCGGCACCCGACAGGTCATCCTTTTGTGAAATAAACTCGTCCAGGTCCACATCATCATTCAGGTTCATCTTGGACGTGTGCAGAGTGAAAATCTTGCGCTTTGTATTCTGATCAGGATTCTCAAACAAAATCTTTCGGTCAATTCGGCCGGGTCGGATCAGCGCAGGATCCAGTGTGTCAATCTTGTTCGTCGCCATGATAACCTTGACGTCTCCGCGATCGTCGAAGCCGTCTAGCTGGTTGAGAAGCTCCAACATGGTTCGCTGAACTTCACGCTCTCCTCCGGATGTAGAGTCGTATCGCTTCGTACCAATGGCATCGATTTCGTCAATGAAGACAATGGAAGGAGCATTCTCTCCAGCAACCTGTGAATTTGGTTAACATTGGGCCACATCTTCATGTTTTCATCGGGTTGGAAGAGGGATCCTACATACCTGGAATAGTTGTCGCACCAATCGGGGGCCATCTCCCAGGTACTTCTGAATCAGCTCGCTGCCCACAATACGCAAGAACGTAGCGGATGTCTGGTTGGCAACTGCCTTTGCCAAAAGGGTCTTTCCAGTACCGGGGGCGCCGTACAGGATGACACCCTTGGGGGGTTTGATACCCATTTCCTCATACAACTCAGGATGCAACAGCGGCAGCTCCACAGACTCCCGAACTTCTTGAATTTGCTGCTCCAGACCACCAATATCAGCGTAAGACTCCGTAGGTGCCTTGTCCAGCTTCATGACGCTGACAATCGGGTCTGTGTCGTCGGTCAGAACTCCGACGATGCTGACGCTCTTGTGGTGCAGCAGGACGCTGGCGCCGGGCTCGAGTAGGTCCTTGTCTACAAAACTCATGATGCTGACGTAGTACTCGGGACCCGTTGTGCTGCTGACGATGGCGTGGTCGTCGTCAATGAGCTCCTCTAGCGTACCGACGCTCATTGGGCTTCCTCGCATATCGTCCACACGACCACGTTCGTCGGCCAATCGATCGACATCGACGTCGGGGCCAGAAGTCTGGCCCTCCTTGGCAGCCTTGGCCTTGCGTAACCGCTCCTGGTTCTCTACATATTCTTCTTCGAGGAGCAGGTGATCGTGGATTCTCTGCATGCGGAGCAGTCGAAGCTTGCATCGGCTCGTAGGATAGACTGCAGGGAGCTTGGCAGCAGCGCTACTACCGCCAGCCTTTCTCTTCTTGCGGCCTACCCGAGTTGTTGGCCTTGGCGGGGGTTCGTACTTGGGCTTATCCTTCTGCAATGGGCATTTAGTCTCGTTGTCCATGTCGATAGTAGGCAAAGTAGGTGGTTATACCTTCTTGTCTTTCTCATTCCTTCCCCCCTCACCACCCATACCAGATTGTCCTTGACCCTAGAGCAGCTGGTGTCAGCAGAAATGCACTGACATGAGGATTAACAATGATGCAATGGAGCTCACCATCTTGACCGGCCAAGCTCTGGAAGGCTGCTATTCGAAGCTGTCCGTTGATGTAATTCCCCTTTCTCCAAGCAGCACGTCTGTATAAACAAAGCACAGTTGGAGAAAAGACGTAATCGCTGATGTGATGGAGAGGTTAGTCGGCTACTTGACTAGGGTGATGCTGCACAGAAGCACCCAGGGTGCTCCGGCTAGGCGCCAGAGAGACACGACAGCTCCAGGCTGATCACGTGCTTGAGCGGCTGTATGGATCACGTGACTAATCAATGGAAATTCAAAGGGCCTGTAATTAATTGTCAGCTTCTTCCATTGGGTGCTGTGCTGCTGCCATGATTCGAGCAACGAATCCTTATCCCTACTAATCCCTAAGAAGGCTAGATCCATGTAATCGTGATTGCCTAAGCTCTCTTTAATTACGGCTGCTTTATTTTGCGTGTTTGGCTTGGCTGATCAGGGCAACGCAACACTGCACTATAAATTGCCCGGCTGTAAGAGAGAGACTCATGGATGCCCAATACGTCGAGGCTCACATAAGCAGCTTGGCCATTCATACGTACAAGTAAGCTTCCAAGCAACTAAAAATTGCTACAACGTAGATTAATTAATACTTGTGTCTTGCTTTTCCAGACGGCAAGAATGGCTCGCCTACCAAGGTATGCTAAGCCGCCGCCTTCTGTATCTGCCTCCTTCAGCCATGCCGAGGTGGTAAGCAACTGCAGTAGTACAACAGCCAACACGAGACTCCCCATCACCGCCAATGAACCAACCACGCGTTGAGTCTTAAGCCAAGGCTAATCAACTCTGCTCTCACTGCTTCCAATAGCATGCCGAGAATGAGCACAACTGCCTGATTATCCACCTCTCTATGGAATGTGCAATGCATTTCGGCAGCCTTTCGGTGTTGCTTCTCTCTCAACATTATGCGAGCACAAGATGTATTTTTCTGCCTGCCAAGAGACCAAAGACACGCCATATGGCCTCCTGTTGGCGGTGATTCGACGCCTTCCTGCTCCCTTGAGAAACGCTGCGCCGGAATGCTAAAATTAAGTCGCACCTAGTCGGTAGCTGCAGCCCGCTAAAAGGGTGGTGTCCCGCAGCAAGGGCCTGGCCTGACGTCGATAACCGCAGGGCGCCCCTCCTCCGCCACCAGCGATGCTTCTGGCCCGGGACTTATCGCCAAACTTGCACTTTCTCATACGCCAGCCCGCGCCCAACATCTGCCTCCATCAGCTTATATCTTCTCGCCTCGCCTCGCCTCGCCTTTAGTATCTAGATACGACTCTCTCCTCTATCCCGACAAGCCTTCATCAGCGTTATATATCACCAAACACTCGCTATTTACAGCCTGTATCCCCTTGCCCGCACCCCCCCCTTCGCCCGGCACAGCACAACGCACTGGTATCCGCGCAAAGTCCGATCGCCATGTCGAACAGCAGAGACCGCCGGATTATGAAGGAGCTCCAGGACTTGACAGAAGACAAGGACAGCTCAGGCATCCATGCTGCTCCTGATAGGGAGACGTCTCTGACGAGCCTCAAGGGCTGGTTCTATGGCCCTGGGAACACGCCGTATGAGGGTGGCAAATATGTGATCCGGATTGCGCTGGATAACGAATACCCGTTCAAGCCACCCAGGATGCAATTTGAAACCAAGATTTGGCATCCAAATGTCAGCAGCCAGACGGTATGTCTCGTGCCCTCGGACTCTTTTCTCTTCCCCAGCGTAGTCCAATTTTCTCTCGAGTTGGGATAGCGCAGAGGATCGTGTTGATATCAAGCTGTGGGTGGCCTTCCTTTGCTCGCGCTGACGTTTTGCTTCCAGGGCGCAATTTGCCTCGACACTCTTAAAAACAACTGGTCGCCTGTCCAGACCATCAAGACGGCTCTTCTCTCTGTTAGAATGCTCCTCGAAAACCCAAACCCTTCGGATCCGCAAGACGCTCAGGTGGCAAGCATGCTATTACAAGATCCCCAAGGGTTTGTTCTGATGGCTCATGAATGGGCCGTCAAACACGCCGGCGCTCCGCGGCAACCAAAACTCAACACGGCTAGATTCGATAGTCTGGCCAAGGGTGCCCCTTCCTCAGTACGGCTTGAGGAGCAACGGTATGCCCCAAGTAATCACAGCGCTCTGGGGAAAAAAAGAAAACTAATCATGATTCGCAGATTCTACGGATACAATGTGGCATTGATTAACAGATTTGTGACCATGGGGTTTCAACAAGATCGCGTTGCGGAAGCTCTTATATATTTTGGCATTGATCGCAATAATGGCCAAGATTACGCGCTGACGGACGCCCAGGTGGGAGATGTTACGGCCCGGCTTCTTGGCGAGCAGTAGAAGGGGGCATAAGGATCTCATCAGCCAGCCTTTCCCCAACAACCGGTGAGGAAGCTGGATTAGAATTCACGAGAGTCGCGGGAGCCGGATTTGTTTTGGGTTTGTTATGTTTTTATATCCTGTTCCCTGGAATTAATGGTCTCGGACTTGGCGGAGTTATCACTTACTAGAGACCGCTGATTTGTCAAAGGAGAAGTGGTATCTCGTAATCTGAAGAGTCAGCTATGAGGATCGAGAGGGTTTGGCTTTGAAGGGGGGGAGTAGCGGTGCCCTGGAAGCGCATTATCGGGTATATAACGACTCTGGATTTTTTTTTAAGGTCATCGGAAATAGCATTTTACACTCAATAAAGCGTTTGATATTTTTTATCTCTACATTGCCGCGGCTTCCTTGATAGAAACTTTGGCCACCCTCACACATTACCAATTAACACTTTTTACAAGGCTGAATGGATACGACACATTCAGCAAAGAGTCACGATAGCAACGCCGTGCCGAGATTTGCATCCAAGAATAGTCAAATGGCACATCGTCCCTCCGATGACACCTTATCTATCACGTACCTACGACAGCAGAATTAAGTGAAAACATAAAAAAAGAAGTAAGCCCATCTCCCAGAAAAAAGGACATATTCTTCCGTTTCCCTCCTATCCACGTGCTCCAGAAGCCATCACCAGCCATTTTAAATAGCCTCCACTCCCTCCATATGTTATATATGTAATTTTTTTTTGGCGTGTATATTTAATTTATGTGAATTAAATGAGTAATGCAAGTCCACTCTTTTAACTGCCGGGCTTTTTTTCAAAACATCTTATTTCTCTCGAGATTTTGATTTACAGCAGGTCGCGGCGGACAAACTCGTTGTAGAGAGCCTTGCCCAGACCAGCGGGGGAGCGCTCAACAATGACGCCTGCGTTCTCCAGGGCGGCAATCTTGGAGTCGGCGCCGCCCTTGCCGCCGGAGACGATGGCACCGGCGTGACCCATTCGGCGGCCGGGGGGAGCGGAGATACCGGCGATGAAGCTGACAACGGGCTTGCCGCCGTTGACGGTGTTGGCCTGCTTGAGGAACTCGGCGGCGTCCTCCTCGGCGGAGCCACCAATCTCACCAATCATGATGATACCGTCGGTTTCCTCGTCCTCGATGAAGACCTTGAGGCAGTCGATGAAGTTGGTGCCGCTGAAGGGGTCACCGCCGATACCGACGACGAGAGACTGGCCGAGGCCGGCCTGGGTGGTCTGGTTGACGGCCTCGTAGGTCAGGGTGCCGGAGCGGGAGACGATACCGATGCGGCCGCGCTTGTGGATGAAGCCGGGCATGATGCCGATCTTGCACTGGCCGGGGGCGATGATGCCGGGGCAGTTGGGGCCGACGAGGCGGGTCTTGGACTGAGTCTTGAGCATCTGGGTAATGCGGACCATGTCTGATTTCGGGGTCGACAGGGTTAGCTTTGGAAGGGGGGATTTCTCTTTGAGGGCGGGAATGGGAAATCTATGGTGGGGCTAAATTCTAACCGTGTTGAGGAATTCCCTCGGTGATGCAGACGGCGAGGGGGATCTCAGCCTCGAGAGCCTCTTCGATACCAGCGGCGGCCAGAGGGGGACTTGGGAGGATAGATCAGTATCACAAGAATATTCGGATCAGGGGGTCGGGGGCGGCGCATACGGGACGAAAAGCGCAGTGGCAGTTGCTCCCGTTTCCTTGACGGCGTCGGAGACGTTCTTGAAGACGGGCAGGTCGAGATGTGTCTGGCCAGCCTTCTTGGGGTTCGTTCCACCAACAACCTTGGTACCTAGAGGCGCGGCGGTGTAAGTATTCGCATTCAACCCTTGTGCGCAGCGATATCCCGAGGCTTTATCGTACCGTACTCAATGGCTTGCTGGGCGTGGAAACTGCGCACGTATCAATTAGCATGTCATTGCACCCTTTCACCTCAGACGCTTTCCGGAAAAGCCTATGCAAAACATACGTTCCCTGCTTTCCGGTAAAGCCCTGGAAGATGACCTTGGTCTCGCTGTTGATGCGCAGGTTCTCGATCGTCTTGGAGTAGGGCGAGCTGGCTGAGCTGTAGCCTCGGCGGGCAGCGTTGCGCAGCGCCGCAGAGCGCGCGGCAGTTCTGGGGATGGCCTGCATGGCTGTGGCGGGGGGAAGAGAAGAGAGGAGAGGAGAGGTTCCGGGGAAAGAAAAAGTCTTGAGGGAGAAGCGCCGCGAGTGCAACGCTGGGAGGAAGCTGGGAGAGCGAATTGGAGAGGTTTTGAGCTGCGAGCTTGAGAAAGGGAATATCGTCGGTACGGCAGCAAATTACCGGCTCTGGCAGCTCTGAATTCGGGTGCTGCCGGGGACCCGGCAGTTCGCTTTTTCCGAAGAGGGACGTTCTTTTTTTTTTTTCCTCTATCAGAAGCAATTTTTTGGCGCATACACAAATTACGGTGAGGGGCATAGCGCATGGGAAAATACGGAACTAGCCGTTACGGTGCTCCGTACGGAACAATGCGTGCCTTTTGCCCTTGTTTTCCCGTAACGGTTAACCGTTTTGGAAATTATAACCATTTGCCCCACCGCGGCGATAGTATGCCAAAAGTTCTTATCGAAACATCAACGAGGGGCACCAAAACCAGCGTTTGTCGTTTTCAAGGCGCATAATCGATCTCTTCGAGGCCGCCTTGTAGTTCGGGCAAAGTGCGTGGCAGAGTGTGGAAGATACAAGAAGATGGCTACGACCACGATCACGGCGACTGCCACGTCGCAGAAGAAGAGTGTTGAGCTTGCCCCGGAGAGCGAGCGCTTCTTGCGATGCTGTGCAGACGTTGCCAACGCTCTGATCGAAGATCACGAGGCTACTAAGAATGGTCGCCCTGGACGAGACATCAACCTCAACTCGCTGCGGGCTAAGCTCGCAAAGAAGCATAAACTGGCCAATATCCCACCTCTGACAGCCATTATCGCTGCGATCCCCGAACACTACAAGAAATACATCCTTCACAAACTTATCGCAAAGCCGATTCGTAAGACTATTGTGTACTGGAAGGGTTTCAAGACCATAAGGCTAACATAGGGATAGGAACATCATCTGGTATCGCCGTTGTTGCCGTCATGTGTAAACCACACAGATGTCCTCACATTGCATACACCGGCAATATTTGCGTTTACTGCCCTGGAGGACCCGATTCGGATTTCGAGTACAGCACACAGTCATATACTGGATATGAACCGACGTCAATGCGAGCCATCCGCGCGCGATATGATCCCTTTGAACAGGCACGAGGCCGAGTAGACCAGCTCAAGTCGCTAGGGCACTCAGTCGACAAGGTAGAATACATCATCATGGGAGGAACCTTTATGTCCCTGCCTGAGTCATACCGAGAGGATTTTATTGCCCAATTGCACAATGCCCTAAGCGGATATCAGACATCCAAGGTCGACGAAGCAGTTGAGGCTGGCGAGATGAGCAACATCAAATGTGTGGGCATCACCATCGAGACACGACCAGATTACTGCTTGCAGCCTCATTTAACAGACATGTTGAGGTACGGCTGCACAAGATTGGAAATTGGAGTCCAATCTCTTTACGAAGACGTTGCGCGAGACACAAACCGAGGTCACACTGTGGCAGCAGTGGCAGAGACTTTTTGTCTAGCCAAGGATGCAGGCTACAAGGTCGTTAGTCATATGATGCCTGATCTTCCCAATGTGGGAATGGAGCGTGATATCGATCAATTCAGAGAGTACTTCGAAAACCCTGCTTTCAGAACCGATGGCCTGAAGATTTATCCTACATTGGTTATTCGAGGAACAGGCTTGTATGAGCTGTGGCGAACAGGAAGATACCAAAATTACACGCCCAACGAACTCATCGATTTGGTGGCACGGATATTGGCTCTCATCCCTCCCTGGACTCGTATTTACCGTGTTCAGCGAGATATTCCCATGCCGCTTGTTACCTCTGGTGTTGAAAATGGAAACCTACGAGAGTTGGCCTTGGCTCGGATGAAGGATTTCGGCACGACATGTCGAGACGTAAGAACGAGGGAAGTTGGAGTCAATGAGGTCAAGCACAAGATTAGGCCAAACCAGATCGAACTCGTCCGTCGAGACTACGTCGCCAACGGCGGGTGGGAGACATTCCTCGCCTATGAAGATCCAAAGCAAGACATCTTGGTTGCTCTCCTACGACTCCGCAAATGCACCGAAAAGTATACCTACCGAGAAGAGCTTACCGGCCAACCCACGAGCATGATTCGTGAGCTCCACGTTTACGGTACTGCTGTGCCCATCCACGCGCGCGATCCTCGCAAGTTCCAACACCAGGGCTTTGGCACTCTGCTGATGGAAGAGGCTGAGAGGATAGCCAGAGAAGAGCACGGAAGTGACAAGATTAGCGTCATTTCGGGTGTCGGAGTAAGAAGCTATTACAAGAAACTTGGATACTGGCTAGATGGACCATACATGAGCAAGTGGCTTGACGGACGAGATGAAACAGCATGAGCATATGGTAGCTACGGCGAATTTGGACTGGAAGTAAAGATGAACATATGCAGATTATATGGCGTAACGGTTAGGGATGAATAGCAGGATTTGAACGATTTCTAGGACATGTTCAATTTATATACAGCGCCAAGAAGAGAGTGATATATTGAATACATCTTCTCGGAATACTGCTTTCCTTGTATTGCTCCCTGTCCCCAATAGTGGAAGCCTATATTCCGTTACTCTATATATAAAGTGTGTCATTCTTTTATAGATTTAAAACAGAGTGAGTCTATGTTCTATCATTTCATATATAAATGACTCTTTATTTTATGGATTCTCAAAATTACAGTGTACTCCATTCCTCCGTTATAGACCGAGTCTTTAATGGAAAGTGTGCAAAAACCAAAAATTTATTAAAAAAATTAAGAGTAAGCATGGTGAGTCAATTTGCTCCCAGCAGGGCTTGAACCTGCGACCTCCGCATTACTAAGGTTTCAACTATAGCTGAAATATTAGTACGAAGCTCTAACCAACTGAGCTATGGAAGCTTCTCTCTGATTACTCGCACATCCGATATTTAGCCATATATCCGCTTCATCCTCCATCCTCCGTTTGCGACGGCCGTTCCGGGACCCACACTTTGCCGCTGGCAGCATGCAAAAGCTCCGGCTCCAGCTCCAACTTACAAGACCTAAGCGCCGGGGAAAGAGATGTCTTAAATAAATCCCCTTCATTAATTACAATCTTCCGTCCTCCGTCTGAAACACTGCTCAGGGACCCATACTATACCCCCCTAACCACTCCGTCCGCTTGGGACTGCCGTTCCGGAGCCCACACTTTGCTGCTGACAGCATGCCCAAGGTCCGGCTCTAACCTTGATTCTATGCGTGAAGCGCTGGGCGAAATGTGATAAGATTGAACAAGGCTAGGCCTATCCCTTAATTGGAAGCACTGTTTAAAGGATACACTAGCCCTCTTTAAATATTGTTCTCCCCCTCTTTGTATTTTTTTGCTATTTGTTTTTCCTTCACTACATGCGGCGTTATTTTACTCGCTATAGCCGCACTCTGCGTTCTCTATCTTACCATAATGATAAGTGAATTAAAGCCAACCTATTTTATGCTTTTGTTAATGCATTACTAAATACAAGTACAGAAATTACAATACAATATTCTTATACCCTAAGGGTCTAAATGGTAAGCATACATTGACTTGTGTGCTTAATAAAATTAGGTGTTTATTGATGTACACTTATTTGAATATCTAGTTGATATTGCCTTATTCTGTTGTTTGTATCCCCAGGCCTGCTTCGGCAATTAAAAGTGTTTATATATCTTAGTTGATATCTTGGACGCTAGTTGCTGCAGCTTATTTGCGCGACTTCTATTCCTTATATACTTCTTATTGAAACAAATTGCCCCTATAAGGAGATAATGAAGGGCGTCAAGATGTACGCAATGCTGGAACCTGCTATTAGTGCATAGACTTGAAAGCAAGTATAAGAAATCGCATTCCTTATTAAAGGTCAGTCCAAGTTTGATAAAGTAGATCATTAAACTTTCCTCCAAAAAATGTGAACTCTATCTGTAATAGGCAAAACCGTCGCTATACTTGAGTATTAGCTTATAAGAAATACCCCCTGCGTTAAATGCTGTGTAACAGTAGAGCCATTCTTGCTTTGTGTAGAATGAATGAAATCTTTGAATTTTTCAGCTGCACCCGCAAGATATGAAATATAGCTTCGAGCTATTTTGTCACGTTCGCTGTTATATCGTTGTCAACCTACAAGTATTGAAGGGTCTACATAGTCTTACCTAATTTTCACGGGAAGGGGAGCATTCTACCTAGCCAAGTAGCATATCTGCAGAATAAAGAAAGTATATATAATACGATCCCAAGCAGGTATTTGGTATATTAAAATGTTATATCTATATGTATTCCATTTATAAGATGTTCCCTAGCTAGAGGCCATTTTGGCATTTGGTATAGGGCCTCTTGATGGAATTAAAAAACTGCCCTGCAATAAAGATTTATACTAATTCCTTAATACCTTGAGGTACCTCATTGCTCATTATCATTATTATCCTCTGCAGTCCTGAAGAGCCACAGCAAATATAGAATACTGTTTCCTTGAACGTAAATGGTGCGTTGCTTTTTATCTGCCGGTAGCTGTAACTTCTGCCCAAATCTCAGTTCATGAGAGATCTTTCCATCTGTGATACTGCATCTATCACATGGGTATAGTGGTATCAAGTCTCCAGATTTCGTGGTTGTTGTTCTTGATTTAGGGAGCATTCGTAAGACTTTAGCATTTGGATACTATAAATTATTGGAAACACATCACATCTAAGTCCATGAAGAAGGAACTTACAAATCTGTCTAATGCCTTCGTAATTTTCAGTAAAGCAGCGGACTCGCATTGCTCGATAGCGTTGGAAGCATGTGATGATTTCTCCCATTGCGAGTCTGAATTCATGGCCAGGTAGCTAAATGCAGCAGATATGACTTTCTCTTCTACATATTTTTGATAGCTGGCATCCGTTTCGTACGGCTTTTCTTTGCTCGTGTTATCCATAGTTACGAACACAGGTATGATGCTTGTGTTTGAGGCATTAGTATATCGCCGAAGGGGAGGCTCAAGCTGCATATATATTTTTTTGCCCCTCGAGATGTAGCGGGGCTGATGCCTGGCTTCACCGAAAAGAGTCACCCGACCTATCTCTACAATAGAGTGGGGCGTTGCAACTCAGAATGCTTCACGCTTTAATGTGGACGCGGGGCGACTAAAGGAACTCGAGACAGGCTACCATGTATGTAATCACATTCAATATACCCTTAGATATCTTTTGGTTGTAATATTAAAAAGAGCCCAGGTTATTTAAAATACAAAGTCTGAGTACTCGTTTGAGTACTCGTTCCAATTGTATGTGATGTCTTCAAAAGATACAGTTGTATAATTGGACTCATTGAGCTGATTATATACTTCACTCTCCCATTCCGCCTTAGAGCCACTGATGCCACCATCCCTAGAATTAACCAGCGTGCTTTCGAGATAGTCCATATCACAACTCGAGTCAAAAGATGAGTTAATAGTTGATTGTAATTGGCTGAGCAGAGGTATGATCTAAGCTTATTTTTGAGCTGCAGTTTTCTAAAATGGAAGTATTATCAATTCGAGTATTTTCCTGGGTCACATGGGGATGAGCTGCGTCTGGGCCGAAAACTTCAATCGCGGCGTGCACCAAGCTGTTTAGACCTTCTCCGTCTAAAATGTGGTCTATGACCTCATTTGGATAGGTGCGCATTCGTTTATTACGCTCTGTAGCGTCATCGGATGGAAATGATCGTTTCCGTTGGATCTCAGCTTTCTCTGTTCTAAGGGGTTCCTCGCGTCCTGTAAAATTACCAGGAAAACAAATAATAGCGATTGCTGCTAAATGCGCTCCACAGCTTTTTGACCACGCTGTAATATTCTGTGACTTGAATATCGCAATGTATTTGAGATACTTTTTCCGAGCACGTATATCTTTACGATCCCACCTAACATAATGTTAGTCTGTGTATAGAAGGCTCAAGACCGGAAACTTACATCGCGTCATTAACATTCAAAAATAAAGGGCTGTAGTCAATGTCTTCACAGCAGTCAAGATTCTGATCAACATCGTCATCGATATTACCACCCTCAACATTATTATCCTCAACATTATCCTCAACATTATCATCAACATTATCATCATCAACATGATTGTCCTTAGAGGAAATTGCTCGGCAGAACTCCTCCCGTCTTCGCCCTCCAAGAAGAAGATTTTTAAGGGCGGCTTTATCCTCTTTTGGAATCTCAAAGCTCTTGTGGGAATAGGTCGTTTATGGTATCAAAGAAATTTAGTTATGGGTGTTGATCATGTTGTTCAAGGACGCTGTTGCTAGAACTCATATTGAAAAGGGGAGGGACGTGAGTATATGCTATAATAAGGGAATCCACTAAAGTTTCTGCAGCTTCGAAAACAGGGCTCCTAGAGGGCGATGTAGGGGTCTTATATATATCCCCATCAACCTATAACTGTTGAATAGTCTACATAATCTTACCTAATATTCAAGGAAGGAAAAGGAGTACGCTAGCCAGGTAGTATATCTTCGGATGTTTATGGAAGAGAAAGCACAGGGTATATTTCCTCGATTGTTTGGTTTATGAAAATATTACATCTATATATATTCCCTTGCTGAATTAGATGTTCCTTAGTTCAAATATGCCGATATTAGAGAATGTCTCAGCATTTAATATATAGTTCGTCAAGTATAAATATGAACGCCTGTAATAAAGATTTATTACTCTATACTACTTTTCGCGCCACCTAGGTCATTCACTGTCTTAAAGAGCCATAGCAAATATAAAAAATCATTTCCCTCAATGTGAAGCGTGCGCTGCCTTAGTTGTGTTAGTATATGTAATTTTGTTCTATAATTCAGTGTATAAGAAGCGTCTCCATCAAAGAGCCAACAGCAACTATTAATTAGGTATAGTGGCATAATGTCTCCAGACAGGCTAGTAGTCGCCGTTGATTTTAGGCGTATTCATATAATCATAGCGCCGTGATACTACTAAGTATTAGTAAGTAATCCATTTTAAATTGGGAAGAAATACCTGTAGTTGTCCTTAGAGATAGCGTATAGCGAGATAGAGTTTCATGGTTGCACTGCTAAACATTACTGGAAGAATTCGGTGCTCCCACCCAGTCTGCATTCGGGTTCTCTCCTAGCCAAGTAAAAAATGCATTTAAGATCTTGTCTTCTACCACACTAATATTTTGTTCACAAATCTGTTCATCGCTTATATCTTCCATAGTATAGATGAATGATGTGTCCCTGGAGCTGTGTCTCTAAAGCTCGATATGTTATATGTTGGGGGAGCTCGTTGATAAAAGTGTTTTTGGGCAGATGCCTGATGTCACTGAATTCAATCACCTGACTTGTAACGACATAGTGGGGCAATACAATAAAGTAGTACATGCACTTGCAGGCCTACTTCAGCACAGCGTGCTTCGTGCTCCGTACTGAATAGCAGATATAAATACCTTATAAAATCTATCCTTATACTTTCAATACTCGGTATATAAATAAGTTTTTAATTCAGGAGCCATAAAGACATCAAATGTATTGCACTTTAATTAATAGATCCCTATTACAGGGTAATAGTGATAGGGTATAGACAAGCTTGGATGGTCATCTTTGATTATGTAGCATATGGGCTTTCTGTGTGGATATGTCAATGCACTAAACATGACGAATTATGGGATATAACTATCAATGTAAATAAATTAAGGTGAGTTAAGTTGATAAGCTTTGGCCCTCTGGACTGCTTTCTATATTTATTGCGCCAGTGTCTCCATAATCCTGTACCCAAAGCAAATATGTGCTACATAAATATTCATTTGTATCTTCACCTTCAGTAGGCTGAGTCCAGATGATATTATTTCATGATATGTATCCTAGCCCAGCTAAATCATGCTGCTCGCCACTGGAGTTGTTGTTGTTTCCAGCATCATTACTTTCCTGCTTGTTTCCGCAATCATTATCATCGCGAAGCATCTTAAAAGACGAGTTACTATAATCTTCAGCATCACAACTCATATTTAAAAATGAATTGGGGTAGACTGCATCTGAAAGTGAACGTGGGTTTTTGGTCCGTATCACAAACAGTGGGATGAGCGCTTTGGTACTCTCTAGAGATGCATAATCTGGCATGTCTGCACAGTCTGGGGTTGTGGCATCCTTCGAACCTGTAGCATCTTTTGGACTTGATGCGTCTTCTAGATTTGATGCATCTGTTGGACTTGATGTGTCTCTTTGGCTTGATTCGTTTTCCGTAATGGAACTCTTTTGAAAAGTTGTTGGTGGTGGACTTGAAGTTGCCGTTAGGTTTGAAGTTACAATCGCCACCCTGCGTGGAACGTCCTGTAAAGCTGGCTCTAGCTCCGGCTCTAATATATAAAATCTAAGCGCTAAAGAAAGAAATATCTTAAATAAATCCCCTTTATTAATTATAATATTTTATCCTTTATTTAAAATACTATTTAAAGGCTTATCTTATATCCCCTTTATTACTTTATTGTCAGACTCGGGATAATAAGAAGAGAGTGAAGAGGGAAAACAAGCTGGTTCTCAGCGGGATAGCACGTTATTTGCAGGTATATAGCACAAGGTGACTGTATTTATCTCTGAACCTCCTTCCGCAGCAGGAGGACTAAGCTTCCTTTATACATCCAAGCCCCCCTGGCTTCTGCGTGGAGCCATTGCAGCGACATCGCTGCGAAGACCTTCCGAGGTCTCTGACAATAAGGCATGTTTTACATGTAGTATGGTTGTTCATGTACTATGGAAATAGCTTACACTCTCTATTTCATCAATGCCTTGGAGTATGAAATGCTAAATGTAACAATATCCATGATTGAGCAACCTCATGATGCCTTGTGTTGTTCTCATATGCAGTGTTTGCCATGTGATCAAGCTTGGGCTGCTTTTCGGGCTTAGAAGATATAGCATCGGCAGGGAATGTGCCTCTGGGGAAACGACTCATTCGAGTGATCTGATTATCAAGAGGTAAGAATTTCACATCATTCGTTGTCACCGTATCAATCTCTATACTCAACCTCCATCTCTGCCTTGCCGCTCAAAGAAGTTGTTAGGCGGATATGGCGGGGCAAAAAAAAAAAAAAACGCGGCGATGCCAATTTGTATGTATGATTAGCCGATAAAGGAGCTCAGCATTGATGAACATGTGTATTGGAGTATCATTAGTGCAGTGACTTGTATAAGGCGAGTTGCTTGTCATTGGTCGTATACTAGTCCAAGTAGTCGAATTGCTTTACGATCACCAAAAAAAAATATGAACGCTCTGTGTTTTGACAAGCTCCTTCGTATTATGCCTGATGCCCTCTATCTCTGCATTGTACAACGTTTTGTGAAATTGACGAAGGACACGTAGATACAAATCGCCAAAGTCCGATTGACCACCATTCTAGGCGTGAAGCACCATTTCCAGCCTCCATGGGCAGTTCCCCCCATATGCCCATGTAGAACCGCCATTCTCGTCCTGTGGACTGAGCGATAGGGAGTATGATTCGAATTCGAAATGATATCGGACAACGTTCGTCGGTAGCTGCGGACCGTCCTCACCAAATGACTAAGATGGCCTCGGGCTTGTTTGTGGTCGATGGAACAAAGAAACGGACGGGCTTTCGGTTTATCAATACTCCTGTCAGATATGATATCGAATCCTCGGTGACTTGAGACGCCTTATTGGCACATCCAAATAATCCCCCAGATAATGCAACAGCAGCACACAGAGTGTATACCGGCCTTGTTCAAAAAAAGTGCAGCAGCGATATAAGATTACCTAGGTAGGTAGGTAGACAGCAATGCTCGCTTGCTTGGCTTGGGCATGGCACTTCTCGAATCTGTAGCAAAGGCGCTGCTGATGCTATATGCACAAGCGCCTGCCTTTCTGCCGCTTACCGCCACACTTTTTCGCGTAATGTTAAGCAAGTGTCGTCAAATAGATTAAGTGTAGTCAGTAGTAAAGGGGAATACGTACGCCAATGAAGACTTGTTATTCTTCTCTTTTTTCATCTGCTTGATGAGATGTGTTTCTCGTCTTCGCAGCTCTTCTTGGCCCAAACTGGTCGGTCATGACGCGTGTAAGGAACTCTGGTAATGCTCTCCATACCACCGGCGATCTGGGCTTCGGGCTTCCTACCATGCTGTGAATATATTTTTCCTTGCCTTCCTCATGTCATGACTGCCTCAGGTCGCCGTGTACCGCGTTCAATATACTCGCGCCTGCCTTTCCGTTAGTTCTCGCTATCTTCCCGTGGCGTAATTCTCGCCTAGCAATTTTATTGCAAATACGTACTCTGTTGTATAAATATCCGTTCTTTTCCTCTCCTCTCTTATTCTTCTTTCTCCTCTTCTTCTTCGGTATAGTAGTATTGCCAAGACTACTCAGTCTAGCCGGCTCATCACGGATGTTCAAGGTATCCGGATGGGGGTTGGCATTGCCAAGGCCCTGCGTGAGGCGACTAACACCTTGGGATGATCAGCCAGTCTAGTAAGTACTACGGCACAATTTTTGATTTGTTTTCTCGTGCCCCTGGTATTACACTTCCTCCAGGTGGCACTTTTTTTTTCATTGCATTCGACGGCTTGTCCGTTGATGCGAAGAAGAAAACATGCTGGCTTTGCCTCCTTTTGTCCTCGTCTCTTTTCGTCATTCTCATCGTCCTGCTCCTCGTTTGTTTTGTTGATGGGCGCACGACCGGTCCACTAGTCATTCATCGATGCGCAGGGACCTCGATGGCGGTTTGTACTAGGTGTATCCTGTGTGATGTGATATGGTCATGATGTAGTGGCAGGCTTGAGACTGATGTGGTAGTCTGGATAGAGAGGGAAAGGAGGGGGGGGGGGATTTTATTCTGTTTGTACCCAGGATATACGCGTCAATATGATCCATTAAACCATCAGATGCGGGCGGTGAAATAATCAAGTATGTATTGCCCCGCCGCCATAGAAGTATAACCTGTTGCATATTCTCTGCACACGACTCCAAAACTCTAGATTGCGCCTTGGCACCAATTTACTATCACAGTCTTTGGAACAAGGATTGAATAAACTTTTCAGGGGCTCCAACTATCCCGCTGCTTGGACGCATCTTACCTCCCGCATCTGTTCATAACTTGCGCCTGACTCAATTGTTGCGCGATTGGATCATGTATCGCAGCGATGCGAAAAAGTAAGTTTGAAAATTTAAGCTTCTTCGGAGCCCTGCCGAAGAGATCAGTCACGGACCTTGCAGCCTGCCTGATCCATGACGTAGAATTAGCACTTGCAAAAGGTCTCGTGGCCTCGCTAGCAACATTCGACATTGCCGGGGCGTTTGACATTATCGTGAAGAACAGACTAATCTACAGGTTCCGGCAACAAGGCTGGCCCCTGCTCTTCATCGTATGGGCCGAATCGTTTATGGAAGAACGCCTGTGTTAGGTGCGGTTAGGCATGGAGTATGCGACTACCGCATCGATACCTGAAGTGTGTTGTGGCCCGTCGTCGTAGAATGACAGGCCTACGCTGAGGTATGATGCCAAAAGCGAGCTTCTTAGTGCGGTGACATTGCCCATGGATGCCTCGATGAGCTCTTTGGGATTGCCAACGTGAATGTCATCATCGGACGCCTTCTGGGGGTAGTTGAGCTTCTTTAGATACAGCCAAAGGCAAGGTAAGTTTCCACCACCAGGGCGGATAACATCACTATCTGTGTCCGCACAAATATAGTTTTCTCCTCATCACCAAGCTTCACCCATGACTCATCGATGCCGGTCTTGGCCTCAAGAGCGTCGAAAAAGCCCTGCCTATCCACGAGGTCATAGCGAATGCTCCATCCGTCATTCGTGTCCCAAATGTGCGGCATATCAAGGCACGAATCTTTAGTTTCCTCGCGGCCAAAGTACGCCCAGAAGCAATCAAAATATTTGAGACCCTCGCCGTCACCTAGCTTCATAAAGTCGTCAATGCGCGCCTGAATCTGTTCTTTGGCCCACTTCTTGTACCAGACGAACTTGTCGTCGTAGTCTTTGGAATTGGTTTGGAATAGGGATAAACTGTCGACGAGCTGAGAGTATAGAATATCTAAAGCAAAGAGGATGATGCAGCCAGGGTCTATGGAGCTGGCTACATCAAGGGGGCCATCCAAGGTGCCGGGACTTTTACCGAAGGAACAAGTAGGAATGTCAGGACCGGATTCGTCGTCGTCGTCGTCGTCGTCGTCGTCGTCGTCGCCATTTTCATTATTGGAATAGTTTTGGAGATCAATGGCCCAATCTATCAAACCTCCAGGGTTGAGACTTTTAATCCATTGGATGCGGTTGGCTTTTAGATCAGCGTCCATATAGGCCACCCAATCTACTGCTCCAGGATTGCCGTACATAAGAAGATTAGAGTCGGAGTTATCAATGTACGATTTGACAATAGAATTGTTGCCGCCGCCCTTGGTGATGTCGTTCAGCTCAGCATTCAATATATAACCACTGGTTCTCATGCAAGGTGCGGAATAGGCCATGGAGTGAGTCTCATCTCCTATAAGGGTACAAAAGGGCCCAGAGCAGGATGTGTCACTCATACGAAAGCTTCTGCCATAACTGACGGTGCCAATCACTAGCTGTCGAGCTTCAACACCAACTTTTGCTATCATGACCATAGCATTGTATGTCTCGGTCTTGTTGACGTGCGATCGAAGACAGTTTCCGCCTTGACAACTGGAAATAGCCCATTTATTATCAACATCTACACAAATTCCTATTAGCATGCTTTCCTAATTTTCTTCTTCTTTATTCTTCCTCAGTCTTCCATCATCAATTACCTACCCCATTAGCCATGCAAATCATACATCATGTAAATAAAGTAATCGACACATTTCGCCATCTCTTTGACTAGATATTGCTTCAATTACCAGAAGGATGCCAGCAGCGCGATAAAAATAGGTTTATCGTTGGATAATCTGCTTCAAGTAGCTGCAAAAATTCAAGATAATTATCTCCTTCTTCCGCGCTTCCAGGAGTGATATTCGGAATATCAGGAGCACTAGGATACTCCCAGTTAAAGTCAAGTCCATACAGATCATTAAAATTTAGAAAGTTAATTAGGTTGTTGACAACTACAATGAGATTTTCCTTAGTTGCATCTCTAAAAAGCTAAAATATGTCCTGATCAGTCAAGAATGGCCATCCGCCAAAAGAAAGAATCTTTTTAAAGCCCTTCATCTTTACGAATTTCTTCAACTCATAGTCTACAGTAGACATATTAACATCAAATGCTGGTGTAACTGTAGCGAAGGCGAAGTGAATGTACGAGTACCTGTTTAGCGGTATCTCTCAACACCCATTCGCAGACATATCCGTAGCTGATCAAACGCCTCATAGTAGCCAATCGTCTTGAACTCATCTAGCACCTTGCCGTTGTTGGTAATTTTCATACCACAGTTGGAAATGCAGCCGTTGGTTCTCGGCTTTGCGGTACCGGGAGAGCCAGTATCTGCAGGTGTTTTAGTGCAGAAATCAGACATTGTCCCACAGAAACCCCAGGCATCAAAGCAAGCGTTAAGAGGACATGGATTGAGGTCAGCTACCGCGACCCCCTTGGCAGGCTTCTTGGTGCTCGGAACTTGAGGACCACAAATGGTTCCCTGGACGGACGCAGGCATAGGCGGCGTTTTTTTGCTAAGACAGATAAGTTGTCCAACCTGCGGGTGAGCACATACGGCCCAGCTCCAGGTGTTTTTGTTGAAGTCCTCGATGTCTTTCTGTTTGAGAAAGTGGGCTTCCGCCAAGTCGAAACAGTCGTCATTCTGGCCGATCTGAGAGCTATTACATGTTCCATCGAGCTGAGGCTGGGGGCGAAAGTCTGGCACGGTTCCAGCGTTGCAACAAAGATGCTGTTTGGGCCTCAAGGTTGAGCAGAGCTTTTCTTGTGGATTGAATTTGGCCAGATCATTGCCAGGGATGCCACAACGGCTTGTCAAAGAGGCACAGCTATCACCTCCATGGACCTCCACTGTTCTGCAGGGTGCTC
The DNA here is from genome assembly GCA_003012085.1 of Trichoderma brevicompactum. Taxonomy (NCBI): domain Eukaryota; kingdom Fungi; phylum Ascomycota; class Sordariomycetes; order Hypocreales; family Hypocreaceae; genus Trichoderma; species Trichoderma brevicompactum. Next base: position 60,550 of record PXNZ01000068.1, read on the forward strand.
TCGGGGACATGGTTCGCAATCGACTGTTAGAGCCCAGTATATTGTGGTGAGAGACGACGGTGGCATTAGAAATAATACTGGTTCTGCCATCCACAGTAGACCTGAGCACATCTACGTCGATAGAAGCAGCAGGAAGAAACCCATCAAAGCAGAGGCCATTATTCCAGCGTTTGATTGCATCTTGAGCCACTACCAGATCGGCAGCGCCAGTAGAAATAACTCCAACGGTAAGGGCAGCACTGGAAGGCTGACAAATCTGAAGGGCAGTAGCTTTTCTACTACAAAAGGAGTCAAGGATCCTTTGAGTACTATGCTTAGTAACTTGCGGTCCGGAGTATAAGCCCACAATGGCAGACTTGGACTTTGCAAACAAGATAGTAGTGCCACACTCAGAGCTTTTGTTCACAAACAAAGCTAATTGGCGAGTAGCCTCGATAACATCATCAATTCTTAGACCAGTGCTAGATGCGTTTCTGGGTTTCGAGACATTGATTTGGGGTCGAGAGATGTTCTGGCAACCTTGGCGCCGCAGTTACTTAAGACAACGAGGTCGCTCTGGCTTTGCTGTTGAGGCACTTTGGGAGATGTAGCAGCCTAGTAAGCCTGATTTTCACCAGCTACACATGTGCGGATGGTGAAGATGGTATCTGGATCTGCGACGGAGCCTTGGATATTTAAATAAAAGAGAACGGTACAATCACAACCCTCAAGGCCGCGCAGATGATGAAAATGCGTCCAGTTGGTTTGGCTGTGGCCTGCATCAGCGCACAGGCTGGGACAGCTGTCAACGTATTGGCCATTATAGCTGTTTATAAGAGCAGAGGAAAGTGCTGGCAAAGAGAGCAGAAACACGAATGAGAGCTTCATCTTGACGCAAGAGCTAGTTAGTACCCGTTGAAGATGAGTGAATGCAAGAGCTCGGATGAATGAGTCTCGCAGGCAAGAGATTGGGAAAGCTATAGGAAGTAAAGGCCCGCATAGTATTCTCGTGTTAGTCATTGACCATTATCCAGTTGGTGATACAACCTTCTGCACGATTACAAAGCCTTTACCGTTCTGATCCTAACCCTGATAAGGAGTATCAAGTAGATTGCTATTAACAGCACTCCGAATTTCGAGAGCCATGGTTGCAGCGAGACCTTTTTAAGCAGCCGTGAGGGATTTAATACTTCCTTAAGAATTATATTGTGACGTTGACTCCTAAGGATGATATTGTAACGTTGAACACCAATAAGTTTGGTTTCATGATATGTTTGCCATCGGGACCCAGCCTCTTCCGCGGCAAAGCTGTTAATGATTAGTATTTCCATCTCTGAATTTCAGGTATGCAGCCATCCCCTTAATTTTAAATGCAAAACCAGTCCGCTCACCATTAAAACTTTATATCTTTCGCCAACAGCACGTATGCTCTAAGTATTCTGCTTTCTCAACAAGTTTCCCCATTTGTTTCTCTGTTGTACTTCTACATGTGGTGCACTCAGCTCGACCTGGCCTAAAGCCGGACGCCGCTGCGCCTGGCCGCTCTTTGACAAGGATGTCGAGATGGAGGATAAGGATCAGTATGGAAAAACTCTGGTGCGGATAGCCTTGCAGAATAGGCACGAGACTGTCGTGGGGCTGCTCAAATAACAGTTTAGCCGCCTTCTCAACCACTATTCTGTTGCCCAGCCTCAGTTATAGACCCAGGGCATGACGGATAGAAGGATAAAGAGGGCGAAAGAACGATACATTATCAATGCTGTGGATTGAAGGATTATCCACATGGCTGTGCTGGAATTTCGAAATTGGATGAGTGGTTATGAATACCGAGTGTTTGCTCTCGGTTAGTTGAGGTAGTAGCCAGGGAGAAGAGAACAGTCCGAAGGAAGAGAGTTATTGCGTGAGGATGTTGGCGTAACTCGAAAAGCCGTATCCCCCAAATAGCCAGTAATTATTCGGGGTTGATATACAACCTTGATTCCTCTTCCGCCTCAGCCCATGCAGCTGCTAGCTTGTCAATCACCCGAACCGGCCCGTATGCGGCAGCTGAGGATGGCTTTGGTAGAGCTGGAAAGGGTTGGTAACCAAAGGTGGAGGAATTGGCCACTGATTGGTGCAAGTTGACCTTTAATCACCGGTAATTACTCAGACGCGATGGCCACTCTTCCAGTACTGACGCCGTGATGATGCCCGGAGCGAGCATTAAGTCAACATTCCTAGGGCAATGATGTCTTATTTCAAGGTTCTTTTGAACGCATTCGAGTCTATTCAGCGGAAACATTTCGCATAGGTATAGATAATGTGATATAAGTATTGCCCTTCGTCCCCATAGTCATCAAGGGCAAATATTGATAAAACACAAAAGATTCACCCAATCTTGACTGACGTGAACGTTTATGCGTTACCAACTGCTGCTACTTCAAGAAAATAGTTACTTCAAAGTCGGCCCAGAACCACCTAGGTTCTTAAATAACACTTGCAACTGCCCTCACAATGCCGGCTCTAACCAAGAGAGCCTGGCAAATGGTGTTTAGTCAGCTTCTATAAGATCTTGATTGACGAGCGAGGCCTGCCGTTTCCAGCAGATAGGCGGCTTAGAAATTGGAAGCATACGCAGTACACTTCCATTGTCTGAAGAAGGGGGCTCATGGCGCTAGCCTACCTACTTATATAGCACTTTCTTAGTCATAAGCAATATTAAACGGAGCTATCGCACTCCTTTATGTTACCCTTATCCTCAGTTTTTCTTTCGAACAGGGCGATCGCGGGGGATTTAGACGGACAAGGTTAGCGAGCTGCGGCCCAACATGCAGTCCATAATTATAAGTAGTAGACGCAAAACCACTAATTTTAGCTGGCTGGGAAATGGAAGGGAAGTCAAAATCGCATTGTAATGCAGTGACATCAACAGTAGGGCTGAAACGATTCTGTTAGCAATTCATTTCACTCCAGGGATTAACACATAAGAACCCTAAGGCTGCTATTATTATCTAAGCAGCTATGCCTTTTTAGCCCTACTTCAGAATACCTAATTTGTCAGCATCGCAGCTGGTGAATGTAGACGCCATGGAAACATCATCAGGCGTCGTTTAGAGCAGCAACCCGGTTACGAAACCAACTTGCATTGATTCACGGCGTGGTGAGAACAACCATGGCCACCTAGGCAATTAGCCCTTCTGATGCACAGCTATCATGCACCAGTTGCCGATCAAAGAAGCTGAAATGTGACCGCGCCAAGCCTCAGTGCAGCCGGTGCGTGAAGCTCGTTGACCAGTGTGTCTACCCAAAGTCGAGACAGAAACGTGTTGGTAAACGGAGACAGGTTTCCGAGTTAGAAGCCAGATTAGGTACGTGTAGTTGCACACAACCACTGAAGTGGACATCTCTCTGAGTCGTGATGCTTTGAAATGACGTGTGTGTTTTTATCCCCATTCCGTAGACTAATTGTAAATACAGCTCAAGTTGAGGACATACTACATCGTTCCAAGACCAATAAGCACCACAAAGCCCACCACAATCATGAGGCTACCAATACAGTTGCTTATCATTCTCATTCAACTATTGCGAACACTGGGCAGTGCTCCCTTGAGGGTAATGCCAGCACCACGCAGTCAAGCTCGACCAACAATGCCCTCTTCCAACTGAGCGAATCAACAACAACCAGCCTTTTAAACGATCCACCTTCCATTGAGCTTATGGAAGAGTTGTATGTGTGATGGATTTTCTTTCTAAAGCTTTTAATTGACCCTTCTGCACCAGAACAACTGTGTATTTTGATAAACTACATCATGAGTCGCCCATGTTGCACCGATCCCGATACATGGAGACTTTACGTTCGTCGCCGGATGCGCGCTCACCTATATGTTTACGATATATCTTAATGGCGTTAGCTGCTTCTACTACTGAAAAACACAGAGAAATGGCACTACCGCTTTATCAGAGAGCCAGAGCCGATGCCGAATCTATTGAGATGCTTGTAAGCTACGCTAACTATATGAAACAATTCCGAACTGACAACACTAGGGTGAGAGTAAGTCGTTCACACGTTTGTCTCACGCTCAATGTTGGTGCCTTATATCCTACTTTGAAGCCGAACACGCAATGTTCGAACGGGCATCCATCTCCTTCTCACGCTGCCTCAGGATAGCGCAAATGCTGGATTTGCACAGGATGGACGATAATGACCAAGTGCTCGCGCCGGACCTGGCAGTTGCACCCGACTTTGTGGAAATTGAAGAGCGCCGTCGAACGTGGTGGGTTATCTTCATCAGTGATCGATTCATTTGCGCAACCACAGGGTGGCCAGCGCAAATAGACGAACGAGACGTAAAATTAGCACTCGCCTTACTCCTAGAGGACTGCAACTGACTATAAACAGGTTAGGACGTTTCTACCCAGCTCAGATGAGGCATTTGAGCGTGGTATTGAGGAACCCACCAGCCTATTGCAAAGCGTGCTGAGCGGGAAACAACATAACTATTCTGCTTTAGCGGGCAGGGTGCTCGCAGCGTATTTGTTTTGCAGTACTCTGCAACATGTTCTGCGGGGCGCGTCTGAAGATAACAATACGGCGGACGCCCAAAATACCCCTTATTGGGCACAGCATAGTAGACTTGACAATGATCTGGTTATAATGCTCATCTCTCTACCGAATAGCCTCAAACTTCCGAAGAATTTCAAGAGTCTAAACGCAATCTTCGTCAGCATTACTATTCATACAGCCATTATTTTCCTTCAACGGGCAGCTTTGTGGAAGTGCCAACAGCTCACACTACCTACATTCTCGATACACCGATACAAAATGCGCCTCGTTCCTGCCGCTCACGAAATTGTTAATTTTATGCGTCTAATAACCGATATGGATGCAGCTCTTATGAATCCTTTGATGGCGCTCTCCGCATATACTGCTGCCTCGGTCTTCTTGGACGATATTACAACCGAGAAAAATGACGAAAGTGAAGCTAGTCTGGACTTGTTGCTCCACATCTTGGTGAAAGTTGGGACCTCGAACCCGGTGGCTGGATCGTTAGCAATTCAGCTAGCTGCTGAAATGCGAAAACGGGGAGGCATCAGCTTATCTATAATGCAAAAGGTGCAATAGGCCGAACCTGGTGCTGGCGTGAATTGTGACTCTAACATCCGTTCAGGTTGAAAATATACCAGCAACACAGCAACCCTTCCCCATTTTAAGCAAGATCTACACAGATCCGCAACGTGGGACCTTGTGCTATTCATTAACCTCAGCCCCGCCATTAGTAACCAATCTACCACAGGCCGGTTTACAACAGACAAACGGGATGGAACATTCCCTCGATAATGACAGTTTTGACCTACAATATCAGGCCTCATGCTTGGGTGAACAAGGCTGTTGTAATGCGATGGAAGACAAGTCGTGCAACCTACAGCTGCCCGCCGACATATTGCTCTAGTCAGCAGCTTATATCAACTGAAGTTGTAATATTAGTCGGACAAGGCAGAATAAAACTCAACCTAAGAGAAAGGCAAGCTCGTCTTCCTATCGTTCTCAGCTCTGGACAGAAATTCAGTGGAATTCTTTTGGACCGACATCAGTCAAGTCAAAGATACTTATCCTATATGGCACATATGCAATCATTTATATTTTGTTTCTATTGGTCATTTTAGAGTAAAAGCTTTCTAAGGATGGCTCCAGCAACATTCTGAGTCTCAAGATGTATGTAACCAGACCAGAGTACGTGAATTGCGATTTTTGCTGCAGCAGGTATCGTGTTGACAATACAGACTCCTAAACCAGATGTAGGTTGAAAGAAAGTGAACCTTTCAGGTCGTAAATATAACGGCTCCATTCCCTCTTAATAGATAGAGGGGGGCCGTTGAGAATACAACAGCATACTATCAAATGCTAGCTCGGCTTGATTTATTAGCCTAAACAGAGGGTTCGTCACCAAAGAATAACCTGGTACCGATAGTAGCGGGAATATCCTCCCCGATAGTTACAAATCCTATCCTTTTCGGTATTTCTAACCTACCCCAGTTGTAGCAAGTACCGATTTAGAACTCCCCAAGCTTGGATCGGATGATTACATTGTCCATGCCTAGTAGAATAATCAGGCTTCCGGCTTTTATGAGCTTAGTCTTAACATACTCACTACTCTCACGGTTGTGGTGAAGGCGGGCACCTAGCTAAAAATAGCATCCGGCGCCTCGCCGAGATTTATAAACTGGTTGACTTTGTCAGTCTCTGCTCCAGTTTGCTCCAGTTTGCTGATAAGTTTATTGTAACGCAGATGTACAAATGGAGCTAGGCCGCATAGGACATATCTAATCGTATATTTGGGCTACTATCACCCGCAAACCTCTCCCATCTGCTTACAAGGGGATGTGTCTGTATATCAAAAAGCATACGTACTGCTCAAACCTCCGCCTTCTTCAGCCACTCCCTCATAACCCTCTCTATATCCGCATCATTCATGGTGTTGAGTCCCAATTTCTCATTCCAAGCAGCATTTCTGAAATCGCAAGCAAACCTCTCTTCAAACATGAAAGGTATATAGAAACTCCTCATCTTATACTGGTCACCTTCCTTCAAACCTTCATAGCCTGTCTTCATGGCCTGCTCGAGGCTACGGTGCTGCTCCGCAAACTGGATGCCAGTGATCTTGGAGGCCATTTGTGTGAGCTTCTTCTCTGAGACAACCGCACTATAAATGTACACTGCCTTGTTCTTTGTTTCAAACGCATGCTCTGCACACAGAGCCTTTGCAACGCCTTCCGCAATTCTCTCGGGCGTACTCGTGCAGACAACGCGATCGCCGCCGTCATGGTACGTAGTTGTTTTAGACTCGGTATTAGGCCCAGCAATCCCGTTCATCCACAGGTATGGAACAAAGAACGGTCCATTGTTGACACTAGTCCACTCAATTATGTTCGCCGCTGCAGCTTCTTCCATATAGCGCCGGATCTTGATCTTCTCTGCTACGATAGGGAGGGTCTTGGCGGCTTCAGTTTCGAGGTTGCTGCTGAATTCGCTGGGAACTATGCGCTTAACTCCGGCAGAGATAGCTGCGTCTATCATGATCTTCTCAACGTCGAATTGCGGATTCGGAACGGCGCTATGCAAAGTCAGAGAAGGGGATAGGACGCCGGTCAGAGCGGCATATAAGGGCCTCAATTTCATGAAGCCATGACAATAAAAGCTGGGCGAATTTACCTAACAACTACATCAATACCACTGAATGCTGAAGCAAGTTCCTTATCGCTCAATAGATCAACTTTTAAGCTAAAAGCAGCCCCGGCGGCTATGTGGGTAGAGTCTTTCCTCTGAATAGCTGTTACAGTGAAACCTCCGTCGTTTAGGGCTTTAAGGATCTTTGATCCCAAGTTTCCAGTAGCCTTGAGAAGCGAATTTAGTTAATATGAGAATGCTTTCATGTAAAAAGGAAGACCCACACCCAAGAGCGCAATATTGCGAAACGGCATAGTCATTTTGTCGTAGTTTAGAAAGTGTAGCGGAAAACAGAAGTTATGGTTTGAATGATGTGATAGTGGAAATGCGATGGCTTTATATAAGTCTATACCTAATAATAAAATTACCAATTAAAATCCCCAACTAATTAATAACAAAACTTCGTTGCGGCAAAGCCATATCCAACGTCACAGTTGATGGCTAGTTCAGCGGCCGTTTTGCCATCACATATTCCCGCTGTCATTCAGCTCGGCAATCATAGTTGTCCGGTAGAGACCATGGTATGAATCCTACTACGACGTTACTCCGAAACTGGACTGGAGTGGTAATTGACCTCTATATTAGAATTGCGGCGATCCTCATTTTTAGTTTGGTATGGGTCCCGGTGTCCGGTGAGCGCCGACTCGGATTGAATTTGATCGACTTTGCTTCCGAGACCCACTTTAAGGAGCCCGACAAACGCCGAAATGATACCGGCAGATGCTAAACGCGGCTCATAGCATCCAGGTATGCCCTCGTGGCGCAGTAGTTGGCATGTTAAATTTCTAAGCACTGATGTGAAATTCGCTTTTATATTTGTGCCGAAGTGACGAGGGGACGGGGAAGTAAATTCTCGTGAAAATGGCTCGTCGTCCTACTAAATTGTCTTAGACGCCTGGGTATAGCAGAGGAAGCCATGTTCACGGAGAAAGGCAGGGTAAGGCCTTTGTTGATTTTACGTTGGAAAACGGTGTCCAGCACTTCGTAAACTTATCCATTGATCGAAATGGTCCCTCATTTCGCGAGCAAGCATAACATCTAGCTTTTTATAGATACAATTAAGGGCATAGGTATAAATGAACAATTCTCTGATTCGTCGTATTCATGGGGAATTATTAGGGCTGCTTTGGCAAATTGTTTGCGTCGGCTTGGAAGTGTAAAGGATTGCTATAACTTGTCACTATAGGGCCTTTATAAGCGGGTGTAAGGGGCAATACTAGCACTGTTAGCTAGTATTGACGGATCTTTTTGATCTATTGGCACAATTGGCGCCCCTTCTAATTGCTGTTACATGTCGTAGGGTTCCCGATTCCTCACTGACAAAGCAGTTTTACATATTCTTTAATATCTTCCCTTACCTCCTTGGTGTCCAGCCACTTTCTGGTATCTGCTTCCAGGATTCCCATCCTCTGCCAGTCGTCAATGTTCACCGCCTCTCGAATCCGGGCATCAAACCTGAAATACTTGGTCCTTTCATCTTTCGGCCTCCTCCGACTGGATCTCTCGAGACCGCGGCGGAAGTCCCGATGCTTGGCTCTGGTGTTCGTACTGTAAGATATAGCTGTGGCAATAGTGCTGATGATATTCTGCGGGAGTTCTTCTGTCTCGGTATGATATCCCGTCCCAATGCTGACAATGCATGATACGATTGGCTTCTCCGCAACCTGCTCCTCATCCGAGGGAAAGGTGGAGCAAGGTCGTAACGCGCGTCCCAGACTTGATGGATGGGGTTGTTGTTTATAAGTGCACCATCCCAGAAGTCGACTCCATTGATATTGACGGGGGGAAGAAAGGTGGGTGCCGCCGAGGTGGCGCAGGCCGCATCGGAAATGCTGACATTTTCGAGTTCAGACGATCCAGCATCATCTGGCGGTTTGTAGGACCCAAAGAGCACAGATTCACTCTTATCGATCCTGGTGGCACACAATAACCTAGCGAGTCTTGGATCTTAGTGAAAGTGCAACAGACACGCACGGGGCCTACATTCGGCGTGATCCTTCCTTGAGCAGCTTGTTGCTGCCTCTATTAACTACATCATCATCGTGTGGGGAGGTCTCCATCACCTTGTTGATAGCTGCAATAAGGGGTTCGCTGGGAAAGCGGCTGGGGAGCAGGGTCGCCTTGAGTTGCAGGAAACCATTGCCCAACCAGTAGCCAGCTTCACCTAAATCGTGAAGATCCAGGTCGCCGATTCTAGGACTGAAGGTGTCCGTGGCTATTTTTTTGAAGTTGCCGATTGCATCGGTGGTACTCATGCTGAGACGAAAGAGCATCAGGGCGATGAGTCCACCTGAACTCGTTCCTCCAGCAAGGTCAAAGTAACGAATATGGAGGGGCTTCGTGCAATCGCCCTCCCCCCCGAGGCCCTTCACTTCTTCCATAATAGCGTCCAAGACAAGCAGGGTGCAAATGCCTTTGACACTGCCCCCATCGAGACTGAGCAATCTCAGACGTGTTGACATTGTGATGACTGTTACGGGTCGTGGAGCCAGGAAAGGCGATCTGTGTGGATAAGACATTAGATGGGACTGATGGCAGGGTTATGCTGATATAGAATAACTGTACAACTGTGTCTCTTTCATCATGCCATAAGTGGCTGGAAGAGACTGAAGGCTTGACCTGCCATCTGGCAAGCCGCTCTCTCTGGCGTCGAATGAGGTAGAGAATTGAATAAATGTTCTAAGCCACAAGCCACCATATACACCTACCATCAGCCGCTGGAGCATGCGGAGTCCCTGAAGGTTGAACACTAGAGCTAAAACAAAAGCTTTGGTATTTGCCTTGCGAAAATTCCCAGTTATAGAGGCTCGAATAGAAAAGACGAGTCATCCCAGGATGCGAGAAGATAGGATTGTAAGTTGTAGTAACGAAAGTTTCTTTCAACACAGACGGTGACTGAACGCCTCATAATCCACACAAACGTAACAAGTACCATCATGCAGCTTCAGCCTGTCAATGAGAGCACTGAGCTTCCGGTCAATCATCCGAGCTACCTCAACAGTTTGCTCCAGCAGGTCCTCGAGGCACAAAAAGAGGTGAGCCGCGCAGCCCCAAAGCAACGCCGTGCACTGCCTTTTTTATTCGCGATGGAGCTCGGGATAAAAGAGAATATCGTTTACATTAACTCGAGCAATTCAGCTAACAGAATTTATTTCCATTAGGAACATGAGGAACGAGACTCAGATTGGAAGTTGACGCATACATGGTGGCTGCAGTATCTAGCCGGTCTTATCGGCGGTTCCATTCTTGGGGCATCCATCGCCTTCGCCGTCCTCACCACATCAGGCGTCGGATCCGGAAATGAAACCAGCGGGCCCAGCAACGAGCCTGGCACACAAGCCAGCAATGAAACGTACTCCTCCCCTCGATTCGACGAGGGTACTGTGAGAAATTTCCTTGCCGTCACGTTCCTGCTTTTTATACTTGTGATCGGGTTCTGCAATTTGATACTCTCCCTACTGATTTTCCATGAGAAAAAGTATTTCACAAAATACGGGTTTCATAAGAAGGCATATAAAATTAAGTTCAACACTCTCCTACACTCATGCAACTTGATTATTACAACTCTTATGTTGGCAGCATTTATTATGTTGGCCCTTGTGATAGTCGCTTATGCTGAAGTGGTTGGATGGATCACTCTATGTTTCGTTTGTGTGTATTGGTTGTTATCGCCGGCCATTTCTCATTCTCCATTCTCTCTCTCTCTCTCTCTTCTTCTATGATGTTTACCTCGTTGGGAGCCGCGCTCGTCTCCCCTATCTACATTGATTACAGTGAATTCTTCGTCAACTACAGCAACATTCTCACTGTCCCTTATGACAGTGTCATTAACGTTTAAGACGCCGGTAACCATCAACTCAACAGCCATTGAGGGCTATGATTGGACGCAGTCTTATCCGGGATCCCTTAAAGATGGCCACATGGCATATCTAGAGGTTTCTCATGAAATGCCGCTGCCTGCTTCGGTTGTGGAAAACGCAACCACTGTGTTATCATCCTTGACATTCGAGATTCCGGATAGCATGCGCTCTGGGGTTCGCGCTCTGCCGATGGATCCCTCGTGGTACATCTGCCGCCACATCTTCATATCCTATATACAATACTGCTCTTTACGCTAGACACTACGAACTTACATGGACAGCAGAATGCAACCAAGGGCACCAAGGGGTTTGCAAAAAAAATAAAAATAAAACAAAAACAGGGACCGCAAAATGAATATACACATACATTAACGCAATAAGAACAGTAATGTGGTGGAGTCTACTGCCACAGTTGTGTGTGTATCATTCAATTCTGTGTGTCGATTGTCTCCCCAGTCCCTGTTTTTTTGCAAACCACTTGGGCACCAACATCCAGTACTATGCTGAGATGCAGTAATAAGAGATAGACCCTGAAGTAGGATTAGCGAAACTATTTACATCTCGTTGTACCGTATGTGTGCGCAGGGATCACTATTCGTGACTAATCAAGGCATATAACTACGGTCTGGGCAGATTCTCGAAATACATCAGCCGTCTTAAAAACTAACCCATGCTGGTCATAATTCAACCCGTTACCCACTGCCATCACTGCTATGGCTGTTTTATGCCGTGACCCTGAATCTTGACCCTGAGTCTTAACTCTGAATCTGTTTACGCTATGGGCCTCTCAAGATCCTTCAAGAATCTCATCCGCCGTCATAAGAGCCGCGATGGCAGCCCCGCCTCCACGAGTGACGCCCAACGAGCAACTCTGCCCAGCAATGCAGGCTCCACGACGCTGTCATCCCCAACCCCTCTAGTGCAGTCGGAGTCCTCGATGCTATCGCTATGGAGTCGCGCTTATAATTCTCTCCAAGAGGTGAATGAGCAACTGGTAGACCAATATGAGCGGCTACTCTCGAAAGAACTAAAAGATAGTACGTTTAGATCGCGGCCACGTCCAGTTCATATTTGCTGAATCTTCCAGCCTCTACCGGCAATACTATATCGCAGAATGCGCAAGATCAGGATGAGAATGTATATGGTACTAATAACCTGATCTCCACCAACTCTGATAAACGTCAGAATCAGTTAAGGAGATTACCAATCGCGGGCTGCAGCGAGTAGACGAAAAACAGACCAAGTACACGATTTTTGGCCGCCATTTCATTCTCAATAACCAGATCGCAGAAGTTACAAAGTTCATTCAACATATCAAGAACTTTGTTGATGAAGCCTTAAAGGCGTCATCTGAGGCGTCCATTGCATGGGCCGGCGTCTGCATCCTTCTCCCGGTCTTGATAAACCCAAGTGCCGCAGAGCAGGCGAACCGTGATGGCTTGATATGCTTCAGTCTGATAATTGGGAGGGAATGCTTACTAGAATAAAAGACCTGGAACAGATTGTGATAAGAGATTGGGGCAAACTAAATACCGTAGCCTCGCGAGTTACCCTGGATGCCATTAACAAGGCGGCACAACAAAATTATACGGACATACAATCACTCTTGTCCATTGCGAGGCGTCATATCCAAATCTCAACAGAGCATCTCAATATTTCATCTAAACATCTCACGGTGCATGAGCGCACAAAGTATGCCAACCCCCCTTTTTGCAATCTCCATGTGCAATCTCCATGTTAATAGTAAATTAGTCAACTACTTGAAGATCGCGCATTAGACCTTCCCATTGTCAACCAGGCGCGGTATGACAGTGCTGATGTTCAAGATAGTCCAAAATGCGAGAGTGATACAAGAGTATATATTCAGGAAAAAATAACTAAATGGGCATGCGACGTCTCGGTTGAGCCTCTGTTCTGGCTCTCAGGCCCTGCGGGGACTGGCAAGTCTACCATCGCACGAACTGTTGCGGATTCCTTCAATAGAGAGCATCGACTAGCTGCCGGATACTTCTTCAAAAGAGGAGAGCAAGGCCGCAATGGCACTGCCCGTCTATTTCCCACTATTGCCATGCAGCTGACCGAAAAGATACCTCCTTTGAAAGAATGCCTTCGGAAATCCCTCGGTGGACTAGATAAGGCCGCAATAGAGGAGATGGCTCTTGAATTTCAGTTCAAAAAGCTTCTTCTAAACCCTCTAGCAGATCTCCTTTCTATTAACACACTCCACCCGACTAACGTCATAATCATCGACGGCCTAGATGAGTGCGAGAACCCAGGTCACCTGTCAAGGATTATCACGCTGCTCCTCCAACTTCACACTTTAAGTACAATACGCTTGCGCGTGTTGCTCACAAGCAGGTCAGCTCCTGAGGTCCAAGATGCCTTCCTGGCCCTCCAAAAAGACAAGGATTTTCGCAGCCTAGAGCTCCTCGACAAGAAATTTTCTGCCCAGACCAAGACCGATATTCAAACTTTCCTGGAGAAAAAATTCGCAGATATTAAAAAGAAGCGCAGGGTTCAGCAGGACCCCTGGCCCACTCAAGAAGAACTGGCCCGCCTAGTAGAATTAGCTACAACTCCAGAACCCCTCTTTATTTATGCTGCAACTCTCTGGCGGTTTGTCTATGGCGAACAGCGCCCAAAGAATCCGAAAGATCAATTGAAGCTATGGCTCAAGCAGTGTGATAACCACCAGTCGCAACTCCATCAGATCTACGAACCTATTCTCAACCAAGCCTTCCTCGGCTTGGAACCAGCAGAATTTGACCAGCGGCTGCAGTTTCTTGGGTCTCTTGTCCTTCTTGTGGATCCATTGTCAGCTACGTCTCTCGCCACTCTGCTTCAAATTGACATAGATAATGTTGGCTGGTGGCTCCCAGAGTTGCACGCAGTATTGGCCATTCCTGCTGAGGACCACATTCCAATAAGACTACTGCATAAATCATTCAGCGACATCCTTCTCAATCAGGAAGGCACTAAGAATAGTATATATTCTATAGATACTGCAAAAATGCACACTGTACTAGCTAAGAAGTGCATTGAGCATATGAATGCAACGCTCAAACAGGACATCTGCGGCATCCAACAGCCAGGCAAGCTCAGGAAAGATATCAGTCAGCATATTATAGATAATTATATTCCTGAGGATCTCAAATATGCCTGCCTTTGTTGGAATTATCATCTGCAGCGCAGCGAACAACAAATAGATAATGCCGTTTCTACGTTTCTCTACGAACACTTTCTGCATTGGCTAGAGGTTCTTTCACTTATAGGAAGGCTATCAGAGGGAGCAATAGCCATTAGGGGGCTTCTTGAGATATTCCAAGTTGGTAGACCCATCATTCTATCAATACCTGGCTAACTCTCGCAGCGCCTATCGAATGCACATTTAGAGCTTATTCATTTTACAACAGATGCCAGCAGATTCATATCCAGTTTTGGATCGATCATCGATCGAGCGCCTCTACAAACCTACGCGGCCTCGTTACTGTTCTCACCGACATCGAGTGTAGTGCGGCAAAGGTTTTGGACTGAACGTCTAATGAATCTTGAGAGCATTCAGGGTATGAAGTCTGACTGGGGCGCACAGTGGCAGACGCTGGAGGGCCACAGCGACACGATCAGGGCAGTTGCCTTCTCACCAGACAGCCAGATAATAGCATCAGCATCAGATGATGGCATAATTAAGCTCTGGGATGTGATAACAGGTGCACACCGGCAGACGCTCGTGGGCCACGAAGAAGTCATTATAGAAATATTCTTCTCATCTGACGGCCAGTTAATCACTTCGGCATCACATGATAACACAATCCGGCACTGGGATGTGGCAACAGGCTCTCAGAAGCAGGTGCTCGAGGGTGAGGGCAGTCTACTTAAGAGTTACGAGATCGCGGGCGGTTATGGAACAATCCACCCAATTGTCTTCTCACCTGATGGCCAGTTAGCAGCTTCGGTATTAAGTAATAATACAGTTTGGCTCTGGGATACAAAAACAGGCGCACACCAGCAGACACTTAAAGGCTATGATAGCTCAGTTATAGCTGTTATTTTTTCACCTAATAGCCAGCTAGTTGCATTATTATTATATAATGATACAATCCAGCTCTGGAGTATAACAGGCATATACATTCGAACAGTTAAAGGCCATAATCGCTCAACTGGGGCAGTCGTTTTCTCACCCAACAGCCAGCTAATAGCATCTGCATTAGATGACTGTACAGTCTGGCTCTGGGATATAACAGGCACTAATAAACATTTGCTTGATGGTCACAGCGGTTGGGTTACGGCGGCTGCCTTCTCACCTAATGGCCGGATAATAGCATCTGCATCAAGTGATGGCACAATCCGGCTCTGGGATGTAACAACAGGCGCGCACCGGTAGACATTAAAGTGCGACAGTTCCGCTAGATCAGTTGTTTTCTCACCCAACGGCCAGCTAATAGTAGTAGTGTCAGATTTTAATACAATCTGGATATGGGATGCGATAACAGGCACGAACCAGCAGAAATTTAAAGGGCATGACGGCTATATTTACCATGTTATTCCCTCTCCTAATAACCAGCTAATAGCATCTCTGTCACATGATAAAACAGTCCGGCTCTGGGATATAACAACGGGCACACACCAGCAAACACTTGAGGGCCACAGTGACTGGATCTCAGCAATCTCTATCTCGCCTAATGGCCAGTTAGTAGCATCAGCATCAAGTGATGGCACGGTCCAGCTCTGGAATGCCATAACTGGCACACATCAATATACATTGGAGGGTATTGGCCAATCGCTTCCTGAGGTTGTCTTCTCGCCCGATGGCTTATTAGTAGCATCAGCATTTCATGGTGGGATAGTCTGGATCTGTGATGCAGTAACAGGAGCACACCGACAAACACTTAAGGGATACAGTAAATCGGTTAGAGAAATTAGCTTCTCACTTCATAACCAGCTGGTCACATGGGGATACAGTGATGATAATACGATCCAACTCTGGGATGCAATAACAGGAACACACCAGAAGACACTCGAGGGCCATAGCGGCTGGATCTCAGCAATTGCCTTCTCACCTAATGGCCAGTTAATAGCATCCGCATCAGATGATGGCACCACCAGGCTCTGGGATGCAGTAATGGGCACATGCCAGCAAATTCTCGAGGGCTATAATAGCTCTCTTTCGGCAGCTGCGTTCTTGCCTAATAGCCAGATATTAGCATTGGGATCACATGATGGTTCGGTCCAGCTCTGGGATATAATAACAGGCATACGCCAGCAGACATTTGATGGCTATAGCCACTCCACCATTCGGGCAATTGCCTTCTCACCTAATGGCCGGCTAATAGCATCTGCATCAGATGATGGCACGGTCAGCCTCTGGGATGCAGCAACAGGCACGCATCAGCAGACTATTAAGACTGGTGCTGTTTACAACCTTGCTTTTGACCCGATGTTTGAGATGTGCTTATATACAGATGTAGGAACTCTAAGCGCGAGTCCGTTCTCTAAGACAGAGATAGCACCTGATTCTCAGGAGACAGTACGGGAGCTGGTGTTCTGTGGTCTAAGCTTTAGCCCAAATAGAGAATGGATAAGAGATAGTAGAGGGAATATTGTATGGCTCCCTCCAGAATATCGACCATCACAGCTACAACTATTCAAACCGTCAAATATCAGAGGTTCAATGATCTTTATTGGTTGTCAATCAGGCCAGGTTTTACGTTTAAAGTTTCAGCAACATGAACGCTCGTAAACCTGTTGATGATCTCTCTATATACGACAGCTATAATTGCACACAAGACGACTGCGGCCTCTACATAACCCGGCTCCGAACGCTCAAGAAAAGCACCTGCATACCTCGTGCTATAGATATTATTTACTGTGACGGGCCAGATTGGGTAATTTTTTGGTAACATCAGGCCACTCGGGCAAGGCGTGGCAAGGGTGCGGGCGCAGGTGGCATAGTCTTTCTGACAGCAGTTTAGAAGGAGATGTTCAAGCTTTCTGCAGTACAATAGGACCTTATTGTGTGTTCAAGTATCTCAGCACACGCTTTGCAATTTGCTAAGACATTGGATTAAATAAGAGTATTGAAGGTAGGTAGAAATCTACACCTTTTTTAGAAAAGTTCCGGCCCAATGCGCCGCTAAATGTAGCTCACTCGATTTTTATTCAACTGAGTATGTAAGGCGCTACTAGAATTCGATCTTTATTTATCTCAAAGAACAGTTTCTTTCCAGAAAGATGATATCTCTAATAGGAAGCCTATCGCTATTCCATGGCTTATTTTCTTTCTTTCTTTCTTTTTTTTACCACTTTAACACGGTGGCTCTGTTTGATTCTACCTCTTCCTTAGAAGACGGAAGTGTACTCTATATGCTTTTATCTTCTATGCCTCTATTCACTGAAAATAGTAGACTTTGCCTGCTCATGAAGATTTTAAGGAAGCTATCTTCTTGGCGATCATCTGGAGTTCTCCCATTATAGCTCTGTACTGCTCCACTCTCCGTTATTAATAGCTCTAGTGGATATTTGGCTCCAGCCACCTGAATGTCTTGAACTTTAGTACAATAAGCAGATTGTATAAAACACAAAGGCGATATTAATTTACTTACGTCAAATCAAGATTTCTAAAATAGACCAGGTGTGAGAATATTTAGATTTACAACATTGAGTATCGCTAACTGCGAACAAATGAGATATAACGGCCGGTATTTGTTAATGATTACAACTCAGCTACGTATACTTCACTTTAACCTCGGCACTTCTATATTAACGCCCTTGTGGGTGGGGAGTGATAACGCCTGTGTCTTCGCCTAGGGATATGGGTTCATATTGCGGGGGGAACCCTAGATCCACTGGGTTAATCTTCTCCATGCATCCTGAACTTGCTTGCATTCCATTATCTGACAGTAGTGTCGAAGTACTGCTCTCTTGAGTGTCGGTTTCCTCTTTCTTGGGCTTGCCTGGATCCGAGGTCGGTGATGGCCAATGTTTCGAAAGCCGCCAGGCGGCAAAGGACAAGATAATAAGACCGATGATCGGTCCTATCACAATACCAGCGATGGCAGCGCCACTAAGAGACACTCCGGTTGAACCGCGAGTGTTATCGGTAGGCACGATCGAAGCTGACTGGGTCGCTGTTGCTGTAGATGAAGATGGGGATGTTGATGTTACTTTAGATGTTGGTAGTGTTTTAGATGGTGCTTCAGAAGATGCCGATGATGTTGTTACTTCAGATGTTGTCGCTTCAGATGTTGTTACTTCAGATGTTGTTACTTCAGATGATGTTACTTCAGATGATGTCGCTTCAGATGATGTCGTTTCAGATGTTGTTACTGCAGATGATGATGTTGATAACACAGAGGTGGATGAGTTTTCTACCTTTCTATTAGTGGATTATCTACAATTTTCACAACCAGACCTACCGGTAGGTGTTGATCCGTCTGGAGGGCAAAATCCGCCGCCCCCACCTCCGACAGGACCGCAACCAGCTTGCCTTAATTCGTTTGGGGGATGAGTTACGACAGCTTGGACAAATTGCAGTTCTCCGGATAATGCCAGGGGAGAGCAGCTTCCCAGGAAGCTAAACGTCAGGACCAGTACTGTCATAAAGCGTAAAAAATCCATTATACATTTATGACTAATCGAAGTCCTCGTAGACGCTGGCGCTAAGCGTCCAGAACGTGTAGGCAGCAAAGGTCCTTTTAGGCACTAAAGCAAAAACATCATACATGTATTGCCTTTATATGCGTGATCGGAGGGTTGGTGATGGCAAGCCGTGATGCGACCAAATGCAAATTTCTGCGTTTTTCTATCCTCCAATAGCGTTAGAACCCCCCTGTTGCTAGGCTGCGGGCTTTAAATCAATCTGTATAGGTCAAGCGCAAGCGCTGTCAGATGGCAGTAACTGGGTCGTGACGTGTTTCCAATCATACATGCTATTGTGTAGATGGAGAGATGGGGATGTTGCTAGCTCGTCTCGCCCTGGGAATCTCTACCGTAGCAGCCTAGATTGCCCAGCCTTCTGTTTGATTACCGCTAACATAACTTACGGTGGTGGCAAATGGTTCTGAGACAGTGGTGTTAGGCTGGCTTGGCTTTGATTGCGGCCTACTAGATGAGCTGGTACTCAGGCAATCAGGGTATAAAAAAGCACGGCCTTAGCCGCATTTAGGAGTGGGGAAACGACCACACGGAAGTCAGCCGCAGATAGTAGAGTTTCTACACTAAGACTTCTCCAAGGAATCAATTGGTTAAGTCAAAAGGCAAGGTTGCCCACATAATAGACTTGGGCAGCAGCCTTGTCGAATGTGGCCTTCATTGCGATGTTGACAGCGCCACCGGGTGGAGCAAAATTTGACAGTCACCTTGCTAGCCGTGACACCCTGCTGCTGTGTATTCCTAGGGTCTGGGAAATGGACGCAACATGGCTAGAACCTATAATGGAGGTAAATGCCTTTACAGCACTGCGTCTTTTGGTGAAAGTGCGGGCGATGCTACGGAGTACAGCGAACCCAAGTTGACAATGCACAAGCCAGTGTATATTGTCTCGTTACAGAATCAATGATGCTCTATACACTCCAGAGTACTATTAACAGCCCGCAAAGAGGCAGCGTAGTAATCTACATGTCAGGTAGCCACAGAATGCATAGATCAGGGAAAGCATTTACATGGCTTAGAGCGGCTGCATAGCTTCTCGTTTGGACACTAAACCGAAAGCCCAGACACATGCATGCGAGATTCACACATGACCACCGTACGGATACGGAGTACTTGTGTGTATTATACGGTAGATTGAGCTCGCTTAGTGACCATGCCAACTGAATGCTACCTTGTGAGGCCCATCTATGACCAGTCATCTTCCCGGTATTCATCTAGGGTAGGATAAACAAGTCTCCATATCAGCCTCGAAATCCTGGCTGCCCCTTAACCCTAGCGAGTGGGATTCATCATCATATCCCTCAGAGATTTTTGGCAAAAGTTCCAGCCGTTCTGCAGCTCGCTAAGTGGCCTTGTTTACAGGGCTTCTATAGCGCCTGTTGATAATCAACACCGTGACAGAATCGATCATGATACATAGGATAGCTGCTTCTTTGCCTTATGTCATATAAATGCATAAGACCCCAAGTCTTGGATAGTTGGTGCAGCAGCTTTCAAATATAGAGCTGATTTCGCCAGCAGTGGCGGCTTTGCTGCTGCCCAACCCCGCCCCATCTAGCCCAACGCGTTCGATCGCGCTTCGACAGATCCCCGTTGGATCTTCATCTCATGCACCTCTTGAGTTCCTTCGCGTTGAACCCTTCTTCTTACCTGAGATCCCTCCCTTCTGCCCTGCAAAATAACCGAGCACCTGATTTGTATTTTATGTGGCGCGCCCTTTCAGTCTTCCGCGCCCCTAGAATAAGTTATAACGCAAATTGGCCCAGCTAGCTTGTCCCCGGAAGACCTCAATCTATGAATCAATATGTCGAAGCCGGGCAAGTATACTGTTGGATGGATCTGCGCTATAAGCACGGAGTATGTTGCCGCGCAAGCGTTCCTTGACGAGAAGCATGACGCACCGGAATACGTGTCCACGAATGACAACAACGATTACACGCTAGGCAGGGTTGGGAAGCACAATGTTGTTATTGCAGTATTGCCTAATGGAGAATACGGTACAGCTTCCGCGGCGATGGTTGCAAGAGATATGCTACACAGCTTTCCTAATATCAGAATTGGTCTAATGGTCGGCATCGGTGGTGGTGCGCCAAGCAAAGAACACGATATCCGTCTGGGCGATATTGTTGTTAGTGCTTCTCATAATAAAGAGGGTGGCGTATTCCAATACGACTATGGCAAAACCGTACAAAACCGGGGCTTCCAATATATACAGTTCTTAAATCAGCCACCAACTATCTTGCGGACTGCAATGAACGGACTTAAGGCCCAGTATGAGAGCGACGGCCACAAATTTGAAGAGGCTATTAGCACTATTCTCGATAAAAAACCAAAACTCCGACAGAAATATAAGCGCCCAGACCCAAGTAGCGATCGGCTTTATAAAAGTGGAGTTGTCCATCCAATAGAAGACGGAGACTGTGCAGTTGTCTGTGGTGACGATCCATCTAGCTTATTATTACGACCCAAACGAACAGAAATCGAGGGTAGTCTAGTTATTCACTATGGTTTAATTGCTTCCGCAAATCAGTTAATGAAAGATGCTTTAGTTCGGGATAAGCTTATCGCAGAAAAAGGTGTTTTATGTTTTGAAATGGAAGCAGCCGGACTGATGAACCATTTCCCTTGTCTAGTTATTCGCGGGATATGCGATTACTCAGACTCACATAACAACAAGGAATGGCAAGGGTATGCAGCAATGGCAGCAGCTGCGTATGCGAAGGATTTACTGAACCGAATTTCTCCAAGCAAGATTGAAGCTGAGCGAAACGTCAATGAAAAACTCTCTGAGAGTAAGTTAATATATTATCAAGCATCAAATGAAATATCAAAATGCTTAGAGTATTATTCAAGTTCTTACTACTACTTCTGGACTGAAGACAAACATTGAAAAAATCAACTTTAAGCTTGACACAGAGCAAAATACTACAATCCTCAATTGGCTTTCACAGATTGACTACGGCCCTCAGCAAATAGACTATATTAACCGACGACAGCGTGGGACTGGCCAATGGTTGCTAGACTCTAACAATTTTCGAGAATTCACGGCGACTAGTGGACAGACGTTATTCTGCCAAGGTATCCCTGGAGCCGGAAAGACAATCCTCACGGCGATCGTGGTTGACCATCTTTGCAACATATTCAAAAACGACAGCACAGTTAGAATTGCCTATATCTATTGCGACTTCCGCCGCAAAGACGAGCAAACGGCTGACGACTTGCTCCTAAGTCTGTTGAAACAGCTAGCAAAGAGCTGCCCTTCCTTGCCACAGAGTGTTAAAGGTCTTTATGATCTCTATAACGAACAAAAGCGGCCAGACCTTGAAGAAGTCTCAAATGTTATCCTATCCATTATAGCTATGTATTCAAAGGTCTTCTTTATTATCGATGCGCTTGATGAATGCCAAGATCCCGGAGGTTGCCCTGAGAAATTCCTGTCACAGCTCTTCAATCTCCAAACAACTGGCGCGGTGAATATCTTCGCAACATCTAGGTTTATCCCCCAAATCGCCAGTAAATTGGATGGAAGAATGTCACTAGAGATCCGGGCGAGTAAGGAAGACATAAAGAGTTATCTGGAAAGTCGCATTGGGGCGCTACATTCCTTTATTCGGGAGGACCGGCAGCTACAAGAAGAGATTAAGATGGAAATCTCACAAGCCGCCGATGGAGTGTATGTTTCCACGGAATATTAAGATAAGAGTATACTGAATATCCTATAGGTTTCTTTTGGCAAAGATCTATCTTAAGTCACTTGACGATAAGCTTACAAAAAACGATATTCGGAACGCACTAAAGAGGCTTCATAAGCAAGCTCAATCATCGGGCGGAGATAAGGTCTCGGCTGTTTCTGCTGCCTATGATCAAGCGATGGACAGAATTAATGGGCAGCAGGTTGGATTCAAGGAGCTTGCGGCAAAGGTTCTCTTATGGATTACATGTTCGAAAAGGCCACTTACCACATCGGAGCTTCAGTGTGCGCTAGCTGTAAAGAATGGCAAGTCCAAGCTTGACCAGGGGGACCTTCCAGACCTTGGGGTTATGGTTTCGGTCTGTGCTGGATTGGTTACGGTTGATAATGAAAGCGGCATCATCCGGCTAGTCCACCATACAGCGCAGGAATACTTCGAGCAAAAGCACAAAGATTTATTTCCAGATGCGGAGATTTATATTGCACAAATCTGTATTACGTACCTCTCATTCAGTGTCTTTGCGAGTGGCTTCTGCCGGAGCGATGTCGAGTTCGAAGAGCGGTTACGGTCAAATCGACTCTACCATTATGCGGCACGGAATTGGGGTCATCATGCTCGCGAAGTTTCAGCATCCCTCCTAGATGCCAAACATTTTTTGGAGGATGAAGCAAAGGTGGAATCTGCAAGCCAAGCACTGATGGCCGTCAAACGGTGGAAGGGATACAGCCAAGAAGTTCCTCGAAAATTGACGGGATTGCATTTAGCGGCGTTCTTTGGGGTTGAAAATATGGTACGGCTCTACAGCAGCAGTAGTCTAGATTTGAAAGACAGCAATAATCGAACCCCGCTGTGGTGGGCCGCTGCGAACGGGCATGAAGCCGTTGTACAGCTATTGCTGAATGAAGGCGCGGATATTAACTCGAAGGATGACGATGGCAACACGCCGCTGTCGCAGGCTGCCAATAACGGACACGAGACCGTCCTGAGGCTGATGGTGGACAAATGTGCCGATATTGATTCGAAGGATATGAAACGGGTATTACGGGCTGTCAAGAGCCGTTATGCCCCTATCATGCGACGATTTACTAAGTCAAAGGATAAGGGGCAGATATCGTTATCACGGGCTACCAGAAACGGACATGAGGCGGTCGACAAAATTGCCGATATTGAGTTGAAGAACAAAAGCGGCGATACACCACTGTCGCAGGCTGCCTGCAAAGGGCACGAGGGTATTGTGCAACTGCTGGTCAATAAAGGCGCAAATATTGAGTCAAGGAATAATAATGGTAATACACCGTTATTAATAGCTGCTTATAATGGCCATGAAGCAATTGTGCGGCTTTTAATTAATATGGGTGTTGATATTGAGCCAATCAATAATACTGGCGTATCACCATTATTAATTACTGCTTATAATGGCCATGAGGCCATTGTGCAGCTATTGGCTAATAAAGGCACAAATATTAATTTACAGGAAAATAATGGTAATACACCATTAATAATGGCTGCCTATAATGGCCATGAGGCTATTACACAACTACTAATTGATAAGGGAGCTAATATTGAGTTAAAGAATAATAATGGTACTTCACCCTTACTACAGGCTGTTTATAATAGCCATGAGGCTATTGTAAAGCTACTAGTCAATAAAGATGCCAATATTGAGTCAAAGAATAATAATGGCAATACACCATTATTTATAGCTGCTTATAATGGCCACAAGGCTATTGTACAGCTATTAATTGATAAAGGTGCAAATATTGAGTCAATGAATAATAGCGGTATTACGCCGTTATCACAAGCTGCTTATAATGGTCATGAGGCTATTGTACAGCTGCTGGTCAATGAAGGCGCAAACATCGAGTCAATCAGTAATAATAGAGATACGCCATTACTAATGGCTGCCCACAATGGCCATAAGGCTATTGTACAGCTATTAATTGACAAAGGCGCAAATATTGAGTCAATGAATAATAGCAGTATTACGCCGTTATTACAAGCTGCCTGGAAAGGGCATGAGGCTATTATACAGCTACTAGTCAATGCAGGCGCAGACATTGAGATAAGAGATAATAATAGCAATACACCGCTATTAATAGCTGCTTATAATGGCTATGAAGCTATTGTAAAGCTGCTGGTTAATAAAGGAGCTAATATTGAGTCAATGAATAATAGCGGCATATCACCATTGTTAATTGCTGCCCACAATGGGCATGAAGCCATTGTACGGCTACTGGTTGATAAAGCCGCTGATGTTGAGTCGAAGGCCATGATCTAATGCTGCAAGCGGCAAGGTGGTCAAACGCTGGATAAGCCTGGGGCTTTATTGGTGAAAGTGTGTGGTGGGCATTTCTGCGACTATAGCTTCTTTTAACACAGCTCAAGCTAAGAAGCCTCAAAGGCCTTAAAAGGCACCACCACGGAGTGGAAATGACATAGGAAGCTGACGAACTTAATGACTTTATGGTACAGTACAGGGGAATGATTTGAGGAGTCATCTCCCTCTGCAAAGCTTGTTGTACAACAGCTCTTGCTCTATGAGCTATTGCAGTTGCCAACAACCTACTATGGAGAAGAGTGAAAGAGCCGGGAGTAGTGGCTAGCAATAATGTATGTTTTGTCTACTACTTGGGCGAAGAACATCCTATAAATTCCTCGTCTTGTCCACAATCGCATGTGCCTGGATCCACCACAAATGTCCTACAAGTGGATATTGTGGATCGAGGCCATTTTCCATTTTCCCCAGAGTTGGGCAAGTAGTGCCCAATATTGGTCCCAAGCTAACTTACATGCTAGGTCCAAAGATGAATGGCACGCTGCTTGCGCCGAATCTGGCCGAGTGTATATCTTCAGGAAAGCCCGGGGAAAGGTATAACCCTGCCTTGGCTAGACCAAGGGATAAACCTAGAAGATCGCGATTCCAGTTATATAACCAATTTTGTAATAGAATATAAGAAGAATAACGATGCCTGTTTTTACTACAACTCCCCAGTTAGCCTGGATTTTGATTGAAAATTGTCTGGCTGACTAACAACGCTTTTATTGCTGGGCTCTAGTGGATAGAGCCAATGTTGGAATACTGCCCGCTCTTGCAAGACTCATTTAAGTATCCAACTTTTGTTTACAGCTAGTTAAATCAACCACGAGGAAAATCACCAAATTGAGAATTTATGTATAACCTCAGCTCGCAGACACTCATTAGATAATCCTCTTTAGCCAGTTAGTAACAAAAATTCATACTCAAGATTTATATTGCAATCTCAGCACTCTTGCTCAAGCTTGACATCAACGTTGATCATATAACACAAAATGTAATATTGTATTGCCACAAACGCGTATTCATGATAAGCTTGCGGTAACATATGCTATACTTCGTAGATGCTTGCCGAGTACGCGGCTGAGATCTTTTAGGTTGAGGGCTAGAGGAAACGCCATCTTAGAGGGTGACGTTGAGAGAGTATTTTGTCTGATTTCCTTATCTAAGCATGAACGAACGATCCCCTTTATACAGAGGTTAGCCGAGCTTGCACCGGCCTAGACACTTAACCAAGCCGGCTCAGTGTTCCAAGGTCGTAGCGAAGACCTCATCAAAATTCCTAAACGATGAATCATGCATTTGTGTTGACATTAGTGATTAGACCAGGAAGACCGGGGCGATACTTGTCACAAGAGGTACCTTGTTAAAATATGCATTAGTGCTTTATTATCAACTGTCTATCTAAGCTATCTGAATGAGTGGCGTGAAGTGAACTTATATGTCCAGCCAAGCTTTTATTTCTATTGCGGTATAAATATGTATATCCAACATGAACAGTTCCCTGGGGTAGTATGTTCATTGCTAATATCCATATCCATACATGCTTCAATGAAAACTGATCCCGCTGGCTGGTTGATTATCTCCTTTCTTATCCGAGCCCTGCTTTGTGACCACAAGATGTTGCGTCGTAATACCACCTGAATCATAGATTCAAGCAGATTGGCCAAGGTTAGTCTCGCTTAATGCTGCAACCATTGCGTATGAGTTCTCTAGCCCGTAGACATCTACACCAGACAGGCGCCCCAGCCACTTCTGATTCGTGACGTTGTTGCAATAACTCGCCACGCTATCAAGGTACACCTTAAAACCAGCCCATGGATTCCCCGGGTTAATTTGGAGTGCCGCGCTCACCAGATATTGCTGTGATATCGGGTTCGTTGCGTTACTTGGCTGCTTGCTGAGAGTGATAGCATTATTGCAGTTGGTTTTCAGGTCGTTGATATACTCGCGCTGCGCCACCACGTCAGCGCGGACACCAGACCGGGTTAGATGTCCTCCCACAAAGTGGTCAAAATCGTACTCGAGAATCTGGTTATGTGCGCGTATGAACCCCGGAACGTCCTCCGCCTCTCCCAAATATGCGAAAGGCGCCCATCCAGGAAATACAACGTCAACGAGCATTAGCACCTTCTGTGTAGGCGCATAGATGAAGATGTTCCCGGGCTGATGGTTTGTCCCTTTGTACGATAGATGGAGGCTTTGATTGCCGTAGATAAGAGAATATTCGTCCTCGAAAATAATATCAGGAACGGGTTCGTCAAGACTTGGTGTTGCAGAAAGCAGGCCTTTGGTGATGCTATGCGAAATACGAGTTGCATTCTCAAATATATACGCACTACCCACGTGGTCTGAGTGCGCATGACTATAAATAAAATGAGTTACCGGCTTGTTGGTCGTGTTGCCGATCGCATATGCGATATTACCGCCAATGGATGGAGGCGCGTCAATAACAATCACCCCGTGGGTAGAGACGAAGAAGAGACAGTTATACTGATTATCTGTTACCATGTAGGCGCCACCGCCGAAAGGCTCAACACGATATCCGGCGCTGTTCAGGGGGGGCGACTTGGCAGATACGGGAGCCCAAGTAGGGATGGTGAGCGTTTCTCGACCGCTGCTAATGATTGGAAAGAAGGCCAGAAATATCAAATTTATTAGCCTCATTTTTATATATATTGGGTCTTGGTTGGCGAGACTTGGGTTTGGGAAACCAGTTGTGTCTAAGTGGGTAGTTATGAACGACGGCTGTTAATCGCGGAGAACTTTTGGTCCGAGGTTTGCGGTATAAGCGAGGTAAGAGTTTGTGTAATTATACTCGAAATATTAATTTTCATGCCATATATAGAGCAAGACTTCCAAGTCCTTTAGAAAACAATGCCCGAGAGTATTTCCTCTCACAACAATAGTAGACTACATAAAGATTCGAGGTCGTAACTTATAGTAATGGATAAGTCTTCTGTAAGCTAGATGAGTTCCAATATTATAGAGAAGGGCTATTGACTTAATTGCTTAAAGTGGGGTTAGTGTGGATATCCTAGCATGGCATGCCTAGCATTTACTTATTCGGGATGCCTAGATATTTCCTTTTTAAGCCTGTTCATTGATGAACGGAGTAGTGTAATGGTCTGTCATCTCGTAATGTGCCGCACTTTGCATCTGGTATTTGGAATCAGACAGATAATTCAATTTGTCAGAAAAGTCCAAAATCCTATTCCTCTCCTGGATTTCAATTTCTTCACAGTAGCACTGTCAGATATATACCACTCAGATTTCTAGACAGGTACCAGTAACTAATAGTTCGTCTTGACACAACTGGAACAAGTGATGTCTTCATATAGTTTGAAGAAAAAGGGAGACACTAACTCTCTTCAAAGGCTCTAGATAAAAATGGATATTGTAAAAATAGATAATTCCCCCCACAACCTTTTATATTAGACGTTATAGTTAGGTTATCCCCTTGAGCCCCTCCTTCTGAATAGTAAAGTACATGCTTCCGATTCTTCAACGTAACATTAGTTAAGGATTAGCAGAATGCTCAAATAGATTAGTGCCTTAGGCCTATTCTTCTAGAAACGGAAGTGGATGCTTCCAATTCTTTAATACTAACCATTACCAAGCATACCTTGCTGATTATAGAAGATCTTCCCCGGACAATCACGGCTGCAGAGTAATATGAAATGATATGGTAAATAATTTTACTCTGCGTAATGTATAAGACAGAAGTTGTTCACAAATTTAATTATTCTCTAGACAAAATCAAAGATCACCAGGCATGTGTTCGAGTTTCATCTTCATATATACCATTTGTCATCATCTAGTCTCATCATCCAGCTCATATTACTACTATATACTTTTGAACACGCGTTTATGTACGGCAGAAATGAAGCATTTCAAGGAATTGTGCGCTATTTGTTGCAAGTCTTTTGAGCGAAAACCTGAACGCCTTACCAGTTCATACCAGTGATAGCATGGTTAGCGTTGATAGCAATGGTAGCGCTGTATAAATTTCTTGCGCCGTTAGGAGTGTTGGGAGTAGTACGGCCGTGGAATAAAACATTAACGCCATTAGGGTCGAGATCTAAACCGCCGGGACCGTAGATGCCGAGGTTGGATATTGTCCTAGCCAAGATGCCACGGTTTGTGTAAGCTCCGTTAATCGTAGATGAAAAGGCATACTCGATATCGTAATCATCGCTTGAGTAGCAGTGAGCGCTGTAAAAGAGAACATAGTTGTTGTTGGCAATCTTGTATAAGACGGGAGCCTCGACAACACCATCGTTGGCAGCTCCCTGGTTATCAAGGATAGTGCTGGGACTATCCAGCAGAGTCAAAGCATCGCGAGCCATACGTTGGATCTTAATAGGCGTGGGAAAGTACGATCCCGAAGGTGTACCACCCTGGCAGGTGGTGGCACCACCACGGCTATTGCCGTCGACCTTCCACAGGATCCAGCGGTTGACTCCGTCGTCATAGCCCGAAGGGTCAATGACACCACCGTTGGCATCATCGCAGATAAGAGGGCTTGCTGTAGGGGTATAGGGACCGGCGGCAGCACCTGATGTCGCAGCACCGATGCAATGAGCACCGTTGCCGTTCATGCCAGTAAAGTACATGACATAGGTGCCAGCGTCCTAGTAAAGGATTAGCCTCTAATTCCCAAGAGCCAAACTACACCTTACATTCTTCTGAACGTCTGGAGCCCAGATGCCAGCGCTAGCTCGAGCCCATCCAGTGTTAGGCAGAGCATCCTGTGCCTGCAACGTCCAGCCGGTGACGCCATCATTAGATACAGCAACAGGGACATTCTTCCCTTGTGTCGAAGTTGCAAATGCCTTCCAAGAACCATCGCCCCAGATAATTGAGGGGTCGGGGAAGTCACCCATAAAGGGGCCATGAAGCGTACGCTTGCCGAGTTTGCCCCCAGCCATACTGATGTCAATCTTTTGGATGTTCTCGAGAGTGATATTGGCAAAGGGAACTGTGTTGGAGTAGGGAACAGCTGCATTGGGGGCAGCTGCAACTGCCGCGATCCCAAGAGCCGAAGTAATGACGAAACCCTTCATTTTAAAGACACAAGCAGACTATTTCAAACTGATAGTTTGTATGGTTTTACGCTTCATAATGAGGGAGACGATGAGCTTATATCCATGATTATTTCAAGCCCACTCGGCCCTCCATCGGAGAAACAACCCCCATGACTCTGTCAAGATGCAACAGTACCAAACCTGTATAGCGAAAAGCCTCGCCAGTGTTGTTTTTAGCCTACTTGGCGATGAGATGGATGCATGTACGAGTCAAGTGATACACTTGGTGAATCACATGTCCCGCACCAATAAGAGGAGCCAGAGCATGTTTGAACTTCCTCTTTGGGAGACATAGATCCAAACTTGAGCAATGCTTTCCAAGCTACTGTGTTAAGGGATTAGAACGGCTATAGTCTTCGGTCTTGATATTTATAGCGCAGTGGAGTTGCAGAGTCGTTGAATCATGTCACAGATGTTTGTTGTCTCATAATTGAAGTGAGTATGATTCGTTGAAAATAGATGTCGCAATTACCAAGGCAACTGTCATATTCCTGATGCATAATGGTGCTCATTTGGAGCTCTTTGCGTAAAACGCTGCTGCCTTGGAATCTAGCCCTCTTAGGTATGATCGTTGTGGCTAACAAGGGGAACCCAGTAGACTTCCCCTGTCAACCTATCTTGTGGTGAAACTTGGCCTTTTAAAGCTCAATTGTTGAGTGTTGATTTCATCATTATGCTGATTCACATTAGATGGAAACAATGGCTACTCCTGTTAATTTTCTTAGCCTCCTAGGGCCATTTGCGGTAGCTATATGACGGATACATGTTCGCGCCGTTAACAGGGATGGACTGTAAGTATGCTAATTTCCTCGCGAACACTATTTCCGTTTGCTTGCCTAGGATCCACACAACTCCGGAAACTACTACGAGGCTTCTGAAAAAATAACCCAACGTCAAGGCCGCCATCGTGCAGCTAATCGGAGTACGGGACGGCCCCATGTCGACATACACTCAAGAACGCGGCTCGGGTGCTGTACGGACCCCCGGGTTCTGGCAAGTCTAGAGCAGCGCGAAGCATTGTACATCAGCCAATTCATGCTGTTAGTTGTCGACTTAAATCCACCACCCGGCTGTAGGAATGCCGAGTACAACTTATGGTAAGTTTACCCCAGCTAATTTTAGGGCATATAAGCCACGAACTCGCACAGCCTTACTGATGAAATCAAGATTGGACGGTATATCTGATATACCTCATATGATAGTTTTGAGATCAAAGGATACGACGTGAGCTGTTTAGACTTTAGAGCCAGACCTTCCCACACGGTCAATTATCATATGTGAAGGGTATCACGGAACGATCTAGCGCTCCCAGCTCCCACTTCTAACAACGGAAGCCCGCACCGACAGCGTCCAACCGCTCATCTGCAGAAAAGGGCAGACTTGACTCGCAAATACGGCCATCCGGGAGCTGACTAAGGAGCACATTCTAGCCTCTCGGTTAGAGCTGTTGTTGCAAGACCGAGTCTAAAGATGGCTTATGGTTTCAAGGCTCCCACAAGATGATCTTAGCAAGGCATTACTCTTCTTTAAGGCTCATCCGAAGTTTTACTATAAACCTTTCGAGCCAGCTCCAATCATGCTAAACCTAGCAATTCATTACTATCTTCTTAATAATTGCTCCGTCGTCCTCAATGGGTAATATCCACGCGAAGCTCTCGAAGCTCTGCAAGTTCCCATCAGCTACAGACAGTGGTTCGTATAAAAGTTGAATTCTCTTGGTGGAATTATGGATAGGTGTTTCTTAGTCACATAGAATGCTCGCCTAACCTAACGAGGTGAATGATGGAGGTGATACGTCTTCCTACCAACATGTAATACAATTAATAAAGACATGAGCCGGCTTGATGTTAAGACACTCTATCCAGCTTCTTGTCTTACGGGTAGTGGTAGTATATATGTGGTTTATTTGCCTGGGCGTATCTGTTTATAGTTGATCCCTTGAAATAATAGCACTATCGTTATGCGCCTATGGAATACAAGACATCTTCAAGTGCGCATTATCACCTGCCTATCTATTCATCAACGATGACTTGCAAGCGAACGCCATTCAGATACTTCCCTATTCGCTTCTCTACACTCCCTCCAGCTTCGTCTAGCAGGCTTATTATGTCCTTCGTTTTCTCTTCTGCTTGCTCCAAACCCTTCGTCACTTCTTCCATACCATATTTGATATATTTGAACTCTGCGTCAATAGTTCCAATACACTCTGTCCTTATACTGTCGACAGCCCTATCAACTTCACGCTCTATGTCGGTTGTTCTGGAGTTGCTGCGACTGCGGGCAGTACGCAATTCATCAATGAGAGTATTTTCAAGCTCTTCCACGCGTTCATCGAGGATATTTTTGAACTCATTTTTTAAGCGGCTTTCTGTACAATCAACGACATTTTTGAAGTCATTTCTTAAACGGGTTTCCGTACACTCGACGACGTTTTTGAAGTCACTTCTTAAACGACTCTCCATACCATCGAGAAAAACTTTCAAATCATTCTTTAAACGATTTTCCATACCATCAAGGAAAAACCTTATTCCATCATTTTTTGAATCATCTTGTACACGACTGACGGGAACTTTTATGACGTCTTTCAGGTCATCGAGGTGGGTGTGAGAACTTTTGGTAAGATGTTTATCATTATACGTTGCCGGAGAGCGCTCGCTCTCGGTGTCCGAATTTCCGTGTTCGCGTTTGCGTTTGTATCTGCGTTCAGGCTCATGTTCGCGCTCGCGTTCATCTAGAATTGAAAGAGGTCAAACCCAAATGCCTGTAACACAAGGAGTGATGGACGCGGTGTGCTTACAAGGAATTTGACAAGGCGTTGATATATCATACGGTGGGAGTTGGCCATCTTCCTCTTCATTACGAACAATACACACATCGAAAATATTGCCTCCTGTGCCACCATACAATGTTTGAAGGTTGGCACGTCTATCATCTATACTCGGACGATTAATGCTAGTAGCCGAAAATATTAATGCGGTGTGTTGTAAATGTTCCCATGTTAATTCACTTGTGTTGGAAATATTGAGATGGATGGTAAAATCATCCGTCTTGGCTAGACTCTTCATTGAATGCAGTAGGGGTTGAGTTGAGTTCTTGCATTCCAGAATGCGATCGCTGGGAACGACAAGGTACGGACTCCGAATCATAGAGAAATGCAATGATGGCACATCATTGTTGACTTCTAAGGTGATATCCCGAATGTCCTCGGGGTGTATGAACAAATAGATGGACTGCTTATTGCCTGCTTTGATCTTGCCGCGCTTGATTTGGCCCTTGTTCTTGCCCTTGCCTTTGACCCAGATCCAGCAAGATAGCCTAAAGATGGCCTTGGAGGACAAGGTATCTATGTCTACTTTGAGGCATATCCCGTCAACACTCTGCGGTCCGTTGTTGCCATCCTCCCATGCAATATTATTATCATCACAAGAGGCGTGAATTTGGATTGGCTCTTTTGGCTGTTCATCAGGATGAGATGAAATCAGCTTCCCGTCATTGCGGCCATCAGCACGGTCGCATATATAGTCATTCTCGATACATTCACTAATATGGTTGTGTTGGGAACTGCATTGCGTCAGCCTTTTAGAGACATTTCAAAAGGGTGGGACTATTAGATTAGTCAATAATGTCCAATAAAAGACAATGCTGCAAGGTGTAGTAGAAAGTCCACCGCTCTGCACAAGATAACATTGCTCCAGAGAGAGCAGAGGGAAAACGGGGATCGACAGAGGACGGCGTCACGCAAGAGTAGCAAGGAGCTACCTTCCGTCGCCTATGGCTTAATTTAATGAGCCCTTCCTCATTGTCAACGGCCAACAAGACCCGGAGATCTAGTATTCCAGAGAGCAGGCCTACTGGAGAATGTTATCGAGTCGAGCGGCACGGCTATCCACACAGGCAGGTAGCCTAGTGGAATCACGCATGAACTAATTCACTGACCAACAGGGATCAACACGTTGCGTCGAATCGCCATCCTGTAGAAGGGTATTGTCTCGAGTTTGCGATGCGCTGACGTTGACCATGGCACAATAGACGGGGGACGAAGAGTATGAAGGGATGTGAAATGATCGCATGAGTAAGGGTATCTTACGAGCACAGAGTTGGCAAAGGGGCGCAGCGCGGCAGGGAAGATTAATAGTCCGGAGAGGAGAAGATTACTAAGAGAATTACTAAGAAGCGCCCTCTAAGATTTGGGTTCTTGATTACTAACATGTTTTTATTTCGATAGGTAGCCTGGAAAAGGAAACAACAACAATATTTCCCTAAATACTAGGAGCGTGCTTTATAATTATACAGCAATCTACGGAGTACTTTATAGCTAGGTAACTATTTAGTTACATAGGTAGTTTGTCGATGGAATTGAACCCGCTGCTGGGAGCATAGGTCAGCGGGCCTAACCGATCAAGCCGGGTCTCAGCCGGCTTGATAAGTTGTACAAGATGATAGGGCTCATCTACCAAAGAGCAGACGTATTCGCTTCCAGTTTCCAGGAGCCCATCTGCAAAAAAAAAAAAAAAAATAGCAGACGTAGCTCAGGAAAGAAGATACTACAGAAGCTTCTCTCTGACTATTCGCAAATCCGAAATTTAGCCATTTATCCCTTTTCAGCTCCGTTCTCTGTTTTAGACAGCCGTTCCGTGACTACATTTTACCGCCGGCTCCGATGGATCTCATGGAAGCGCCGGGAAATAAAAGTAACCTTGGAGGCCCGATTTGTTGTGGTAGTCTTTTGTTTAAGCAGTTTGGAAAGGGGTGTTTATATAAAGAAGACTCATGTAGCATTGGAGCCACATGAGCTGTTGGAAGATGCTCTAGAAGCTTTAGTAAGTTTTGCTTTTACTTTATTTTGATATGTGGAAGTAAATATATTCATCTCGAAGAGATGTGCACTACAAGTCTGGGACTTGTTACGGAGGCAATCGATTATCTTAGAATTGCGGCAGTGTGACGACTCAGCCGGAAGAAGTACCCGGCTCGCCCCAAAATCCATCATACTATTTCAGAATTGAGATCCCAGCACCATTAGGCAGAACTCACTCAATAATAAAGATCAGATAGTAGGAAGGAGAGTTGTTTCTCAACGGATTCGGCCTTGAATCTTACCCTTAGCATACAGAAACGGACTAGGCTTATGTTAATGAACAAAAGGAAGAGAAGCTAATTATAACATAGTTGGTAAGCTTCCTATCTAATTATTACTCAGTATATATATAATAATAACTTCACCCCACCCTATTCTTTGCGTAGGTTTATACTACCTATATCCTGACCAACCTATCTGTCTTAAAACAGTTGTTGTTAGCAGCAGTGGTTGATGAGATAATCAGCGCCCGCTGCATTCCAGATTCAGGTTAGTAGTTGTCTGCAAGTCTCTGATTGCTAATCGTTGATAGGTTCTGCGACGCTGATAAAGCAGAATATGTTTCCGAGGTTAACTTTGATTGGTCCTCTGAATACAAATGCCATAAAGGGCATCCTCAAGAGAGAGATGGCTAATGTCAGTAAGCTTACTTCTTTATATCTATGAAAAGAACTGAGAAATCGGATTACTGATCGACTTCGCACTAATTGTATACGAGATGGTATAATATATAGAAGACCCGTTTTTGATGCCGGCTACTCCAGGATGGATGCTTGATACAGCACCCCTATATATAAGATCTATGGAGTGCTGGGGGGGAAGCCGAGACCTCCGCATGTTCGCGAATTGTTAGCCGTCGATTGTTCTTACAAACGTGCGTCTATTGCATGGCGATGTCTAGCCTTTACTTCGGCGGCGCCCTTGATGGCGTGGTTGTCCTGGCTACTGCATCTACTATAACCGGCGTTCTTGCTCATTTATTGTACTTTATTTGGGGGCATCGAAGCAAGCAAGCGCCTGGTATTATTCTGTTCCATATCATAAGTGGCATAGGCCTCTTTGCTGGTTTTCGATCCTTAAAAGGTGCTACGCTAGGTGGTCGCCTTGCTACAGCAGCTTGTTCCGGTTACCTTGTTGGACTCTTCGGGAGCATAGTAATCTATCGCCTATGGTTCCACAAGTTGTCGTCCTTCCCGGGTCCGGTTGCTGCGAAAATCACCAACCTGTATTCCCCTTGGCTGGCGCGGGACCTGAAACCTCACTTCCGGCATCGCGAGTTTCTAGACAAGTATGGGGAGATTGTTAGGATCGGTATGCTTGAAAGACAAATGCTAGATACTTTCCACCATGAGTCAGTTCTAACAAAGAATTATCCAAGGGCCAAATATGTTACTCTTACGGACTGTCGATACGGTACGACAAGTCTATGGGGGCATGTCGCGCTGCAGCAAAGCCGATACAAATTATGAGTTTGTCAGGCATAACGGCGAACGAGATCTCGACAGCATCGTTGATCGTGTAGCGCATCGACCGCGACGACGAATCTTTGACAAAGCTTTCAACGCAATAGGCGAGTCCTGACAATCCATACTCGCGCAATTTATATAGACTAACAAACCGAATTAGAGGTAGACACACTTGAACCCGTTATACGAGGGGTGATAGCGGACTGGCTTCAGGAAATAGCCAGCAAAAAGACAGTCAACACTTCGCTATATTCTGACCTCATCCCATTTGATATCAGCGGAAAGGCCATGTTTTCTCAAGAGTTTGGATCGATCAAGGCTGGGGTAGAGGTGCCCTTGATCAGGTCTATAGACAATGTCTTTATTCTAGTCGCCAGGACTATGATAGACTGGCCCTTGTCATTCATGGAATGGATAAAACCCTTTGTAGCTGACCTCAAATTTTTTGAATTGAAGATTCGGGATATAGTTGAGAAACGACGACAAGTCAGTCATCTTCCTATCTTATTGTAAGGCTTTCACCCAAATTCTAATTCTTCACAGGAAGACTCGGAGGATAAACGGGACTTTATGAAGTACATGCTACAGGATGCGAATTCCCCGGAACCCGCAGCGTACTTCAATAAAAACATGATGTATGCGGATGCTACGATTGCTATGATAGGTGGCACTGGCACTGGCAGCACCATATTATCCTTTTCCTTCTATGAGCTGGCCAAGGACCCGGCTCTACAAGAATCTTTACGAGCTGCCATAGCACCCTGCTATGGCAAGACTGTTCCTGGAGAGTTTGTTTTTAAGGACATAGATAAAATTGGATGGCTCGACGGCTTTGTTAACGAAATACTCCGGCTGTATCCTCCCATGTCCACGGGTCTCTGGAGAACCACCCCTCCGGAAGGAATAACTCTTGATGGAACCTTTATTCCGGGTAACACTCAGCTTATGCCATGCATGTATGCGATACATCGATGTAAGCGTCTCGATAAGGCTTGGACGTTTATAGAGGTACTAATACGATCATCTGCAGATTCCAAATTCTTCGAACAGCCGGATGAACTCATCGTAGAAAGATGGACAACACGACCGGAGCTCATTCACACGAAGGATTCCTTTTACCCATTCTTAATCGGTAGGAAAATATTTCCCTCCGGCCGGACATTCGGTTTGACTAATACAGGAGGCTTAGGGACTTTGAGGTGCCCCGGAAAACGGATGGCACTTGAAATGATCAAACTAACGCTCGCCTATACAGTTTGGAACTACACTTTCAAATTTGCGCCGGATGCAGATATCAAGGCATTACATGACAAAACTGTTTTCCAGATTGTTTTGAAGGCTGGCCCTCTATTTTGCGAGTTCAGCAAGCGGGCGGAGGCTGACTCATTCTCAAAAGCCTAGGGAATTAATTATGGAATATGTTGCACATCCATTGCTTCTGGATTTTTTTTCCCCCCATTTTGTTTTATGAGATCCTGAAACTATATTTTCTGGAGGGCGGACTTGAGGTGGTTAGTTTATACATATCCTCGGAGGGTTCGTAGCTCCCAGGGCTCATACGGGGCAGGTAGCTAGCTATTGTATAGGCTTTTGAGGTCTCAATACTTAGCTCAGACCCTGCAATTTGGATACCCCGAGAGGTCTGACAGAGATGAGCAAGAGTAGGCGGGGAGGGAGAATCACAAAGCTGGAAGGCCAGGGTCAGAGAACGCAGATAAATATGCTAAAAGACATGGTCTATATCAACTTTATAGAAGCTTGACAACTCTAGGCAATGGCAACTGTTAACTGCCCACCACGTCCACTACTAGCCGCGTGTATTAGCTGATTCTTTCGGCTCCCCTAACGGCCAACTTTTGAGAATCTCCTTCTCCCGCAGCACGCTGGGCCCTATGATTGACACGTTTGCACCGCGTCTACAAGAAATCGCCCATTTGGCCACAAATGTCTACAGACTCATAATTCAGACCAAAGCCCCGGCTCTCGGGAATGATGCGGTAATAAAAATTGGCATTGTGATCAGTTTGAGCAAAGCCAATGAAGTCAGTCATGTCATAAAGGCTGCTCGTGGCCGCCCATGCAGCAGCAGCGAAGCTCGACATTTCTACCAGATGGGTGCGCGAGAGCTTGGACTTGGCCCTCGTAGTCTAAAGGCGGTCACGTCAACATTTATTGATTGCGGCCAACAGGGTCTTTGCCAGAAGTCTGCTTACGTAGGACACTTTAAAGCCCGATCCTGGAGGCACACGCTTGCCCAGTTTATCGGTGGAACTCTCACCAATGGGCAAGTGTAGCAGCGTATTGCCGTCGGCAAAGTGATTGACGATGATGTCTTGCTTCGTGTTGGGGCTATGAGAAGCTGTCAGGCCAGACAGGAGGACGCGGCTCACAAGGGCTGGGTCGCCGTCGCGACGTTGAAGGATTTCCTCCTTATCGTCAAAAGGCAGATTCGAGATATCATCGTAGATCAAGTTATTGGAGCTGTCGTTGAGCACATTGACCCACCAACCCACGTAGCTGGCACGTACATTGCGCTTCCGAGCCCCAGGGAGCGTCTCAGGTTGGGCGCCAGAGTGGTGGGATGCTGTCAAATAGATGAGATAGAGTGCGGTCTGGATAATGAACGATAGTTCAGCGCAGTCATGCCCATGGACATAGGCGCAGATGCTGCGGGTAAGAACTGCTGCCGAGGTGATGTACCAGCCGCTATATGATTTGTCAGAGAACACGAAGGTCTAGTTTGGAGGCCAAAACTCACGTTATCTTGCTCGTTCCAATGGCTCGAATGACGTGATGGATGGCTCGGCAATTGATGCGCTTCTTTAGCTCGCGCCGGTCCAAGGCAGCGATGACCTCGTACTGAGGATTAGCGCTGCTGTGCTCAACCAAGTCCGTCACACCGTCGACAATAGGGGCTGCAACTGCAACCTGGCCGGCCAGGAAGGCGTACGTAGCAGCTTGAAGGAACTTCATCCTGATCGAGGGTACTCTGTGCAATGGGTACTGACAGACAGCGTAACACAAAAGGCTGGGCTGGAACTACCAAGGTATTATGTCAGGAGGGAAGCTGGATACGCATATCTCGGGGTCTGAATAGCGAACTGATTCTGGGAGACTTGTCGACCGACGCACCACATACTCTTTATAATATTTATATTGCATAAGGGAGTTCACTTGCTTTGTCTTGATTTCGCCACGACACTCTTTCACTGAGGGGGTTGAGAGAGCCAGCCGCGTTATTGACAAATTAATGCATGGGTGTCGGCGTACTGTTTGCTTCGTCGACTATCTTGTAAGCTTCCACTCCGTAAATATAAGTAATTCGGCATGGGTTGTGCTCCCGTAGGAGTGACACCCCATGGATTTTGTGGCTCGCCCATCTCCCTATTTCAGGATGTGCCGCAAGAGAGCCGGATAAGAGGCGGGTTGCCGTTTGCTGCCTAGACTATCCAAACGGCCGTGCTTTCCGCGGGCAAACCACACCAAGATCCAGCATGACGGATGAATCTATTCTGTCCCAGTTGCTGAGGACCTTGTGGATACTACTGGGAGTACGACGAGGTCGACGTGTTGCGGTGACTATGCACAATCTTGATGATTTACTTCATTTCCAAATTCAGGCTAACGCAAGAACTTGACTTGATGCTTATTGCTTGGCGATCTGGCTAACGCCTAAAAAGTGGAGGGGAACAGGGGCTCCAAAATGAATAATCGCACTTCATGCCAGCGCGTATTACTATTCGCATTGGAGGCTTAGAGTAACAGGTCCAACAAGCTATACTACGATTATAGAAGATGGTCGGGTTGGTTGAATGATGTCTGAAAGTGTGGCCACTGGACTAGGGTTTATAAATCCTGGCGCTTCCCTGTACCATCTACATCTAGTCTGGAGGCTGAGCACATTGTTTCCTCCACCAACAAACAGTAATAGAGGTCAGTGCGTAAACAGCTCAGCCATTTCCGGACGAGGTCACACGTCATTTACCACAACAATTTCAAAGAGTTTACAGCAGCATCACGGAGTAAATTTCACCCATCACCACAACGCCATCAGCCGACGACTTGGCCCTCTGGCGTGAAACACCTGTTATCAAGACATGGCCTCGAGACAGATTGACCAAATGCCACAGCAAGTAAATCCGCTGCTAGACCCGCCAGCCTCGAAAGATGATTTCTTTAACAAGACGCCCTCACCCACTTCTAACGAGTCCATCCCAGAAGTACGGGTAAGGAACGGGTTTTGGGGTGCAGCTCATATCTTTAGCCAACACCACATAAAGTAATACTTCTTATACTCTCTATATTCCAACTATCCTTTTTATTAAGATGATCAAGAGCTTTTCTTTTAAACTAACGACTTCTTACACCATAGCCTCGCCTGTATTCAGCTTATCACGTTCTTAGTTCGGTGTATCTGTTCCTTCAGCGGAGGCTCAAACTGTTGCGACTTGGCCCTCGGTGTCTCTGTCGTGTTAATGGTGTGTTATACTGCGATGATGCGCTACACAGGGGAGCTTTAAATGGTTTAAACGCAGCAACGTGGGAGTTTGTACTTTGACTCATCCGCGCATTCTTCCTAGGTAGATATTGGCAGCTACCACAGAAGGCTTAGGTATGCTACATGCATATACACAGCCATTTCAATTTCCCAACCGCTAGTCAAATAGAACAAATTTTGCAAATACGATAAGTTCAAATTTTCAAGTTTTCACATGGCAATTTCGTATGTATGCTACCAGTCCTAGATATCGGCCAGTTGTCCACTCCATAGCATATCGTGCGATGCGTTCCTAGGTTATAAATCACTGGCTGGCACAGGAGTTGTTTGCAGGTGCCCTTACACTCCCTCCTCTTTTGGCACTACAGATGTCACACGAAGCCTTTCCTTCTTTGTCTTCTTCCCCTACTCTCACTACTTCTAAATCTGGATGTCTAGAATTGTCCGAGGACATAGCATGCATATGATCCCCGGTGCTAATCTTAAGTATTTACAACACTTTCCTTGTTGTTATATCCCAGATCACCTGAAGTTGAAGTGATATAGTGGCCATCTTTGGAGAAGGCAAATGAATGGAATGACCTCCAAGTTTTTGCCGCGCTTTTCCTGACGCTGCATTCTGAATCCCAACAGTCATATCACTCGATGCTGGGGCAAGACGGCGCAATTATGAAACAGTACCTACTGCGTATCAATCCGACATCTAACACTATAGTGAGTGGTAAATAGCCATCATTAAGCCACTTGTAGTCCACACACACGATACACCATAACGAGGTCTCTCATACAGTATTTACGAAGAGAAAAAAAGACGCTTCATTTGCTCAAATTGAACGGTAGGAATGCTCCTTCTGATGATAAATTTCACAACGGACAACCAGCAAAAGAGATTTGCTTATTCGGGATATACAGCAGTGATAAAAGCAGATACAGGAGGAGCCCTCGGTGTCTGATCACGTTCTAAGCAGCATGGATGCGAAATTTCCAAACAGAACAATAAAATTTCTAGAGTTAACAATAACACGAAGCGTTTTACTTAATCAATGATTGCCAGATTTGGAAATTGAGTAGACAGAGGTGGTTGTCTTATCTGTTTTTCTATGGTCAACTCCCGAGCCGGGGCAGATCGTCCTCCATTACCCATTCGTCATGATACTGGGTGATACTAATGATGCTGTATATCTGGATCCACTTCAATGGAAAGAAGCAATTAGGCATCACTCAAGTGGACAACATAAATCCCGGGACTTGGTTCAGGCCATGCCCTATGCCAACACCTGCACGCCGGGGGACTTGACCAAGCTATGCCAATCGATCAAGGAGTGAGAAAATTTGGTGAGGCACTTATCAAGATCATCTTGAAGATAACTAGACGGTTAAACTTTTCCAAGGGCAAACATCTAATAACCCTTCCACCACATCATGATCGTTGCAATCATGAGCTCTTCTGCAGCTCGGCCTATACTTATTCGTCCAGTTGCATGAGAACTATAGCAGTAGATCCACTTAGGCAACTCTTCCAATTGGCGACTCAACCCTTGTTTCACTCCGCTTCCTGCAGCTCTTTAGACTTCCGTGACCAATTGTGATGATTGGCAAGACAGGCGGTGTCTTGAATCGTTCGGCGCGCTGTCAGCCTCAGCACCCTCACTTCTATAAGCAATTAGAGCCTCTCTGTCGCGTTTTCGTGATCACAGTCCCCCTCATTTGTGACTACGTACCATTGCCACCCGCATTTTCGGCCATCGTTCCCCAATTTGCTTCATGTCTACCTGAATCAATGGCGCACAGCGTTCAGGGTGCGTCTAGCGAGCACTTCCAGGTAGGCTCAGAGAGCACAAACTTGGCCAATTCGACCGAATTGAGAGCGACAATCAAACGAAATAAAGAACTCAACAATGGATCAGAGAAAGCGCCATCTTCTGACGGCACCGATCCATTCACGACCAAGGAGTTGGGAGCGATTATAAAATACCATAAGCAAACGAATCCTCCGGTAGACGGGGAGAAATCTTCGTCTGGCTGCTCTGGCGCCACGAATCCTTTCACCTCGAATGAGTTCGAGGCAATACAGAAGCGACATAAATACAATACTCGATCAAAGAGGACGATTGGAACTCGGCACCCTGCCTTGCAGGGTCCTATCCTTGAACCTGGTGGGTCGAGCAATCGTGGTCGTTCCGTGCGTCATCGTGACCCGAGCAAGAAGGGCGGCGTTGTTGAAAATGGCAAGCCAACTAAGCCGGGTCGCCTTGTCGATCACGGCAAATCAAGCAAGCAGGCCTGCGTTCTTGAGCGCGGCAAATCTAGACAGCAGGGCACTCGTGTGGGTGGCCAAGTGAAACGAAACCCGCGGACAGCACACGATACTCCCATCAGTAATAAAGCAAGCAGCACTACGAAGGCTGGCCACTCTACAATATGCCGGAAGAGCATCACAAGGGCGACTCTCAAATTAGGCACGAAAAGCCTAATTAATATCGCCACTGAAACAGTTGGAATGTCGCAGAAACATACCCTCCACACTACTAGAGAGTTTGCTTTGACCCAATCGCAGCATGATTTTGGCGTGAAATTACACATCTCCAGCCTCCATTCAGATCAAGGACCATACGGCCGGAAAGGACCAAGTAAACCGGTTAGATTGGACCTCTTATTCGACCCCAACAGCGACTCCGTGCTGCTCGTCAACAAGACCATTTTATCCACGCGACAGTCGCTTGTCATCAAACAACTGCCAATTTCTCCTGAGAGAATGCCAACTACACTCGGTTATTTCGGACAGACTGCCCTCAGGCCCTCCTCATATCGCTTCTTCGTGTCAGATGGGCATATTTTTGACATTACTTTCCTCCCACGACGCTACGTCGCCTTGGACTCGGGGCCTCGCAAACGGGTGATGCAAAGTGCCAAGAGGACACTTGATATGCTGTCGCAACATGCCGACCCATCGGCAGCTAAGAGGGTAAAAACAAAGGAGACAAGCGACCAGTCGAAGGGAAAGGGACAGGGGAAGGAAGAAAATGGTAAACTGAAAGGAAAACAGAGGGAAACAAATGATACGTCTAAAGAGAAGGGGAAGGGGCAGGCAGCGAACGACGGGCTTGATGCAGAGGAGACAACCGACGAATTGAATGTATCTACAGTCATCCGGACGCGGCCGCCGTCCAACGAGCTTATTCCTGCAAGCGTATCCCCATTCCCCAGCGGCTCAGATCTAAGAGGCGGATACGTCTCCGCCGTGAATCATCCGTTGGAAGAGCTTCAGCAGAATGCTACCATCAAGATCGCCAATGCTATCAGGGAGGAAGATTACACACTTGTTCGCAGGGACAATATTGCAAATCAAGAGAACACACTAGTTTTCAAGGCTCACCACTCGAAGATTCCGGGGAAGCTCATAGTGGTCAAAATATGGCACAGTACATCTGATCTTAATCTCACTCCTGGTGCAGGCGCGAGGTTTCTATCCAATGTCAGTGGGTATTTCTTAAATGAAGTAAAGAATCATTTGAAAGTGAGCGAGCATGTAGGTTTTAACTATGGGTTTATACAAGGTTAATAATGCTCATTGCTGATCGGATCCTAGCTCGCGATTGCCAGTCTTTATAGCTTTGATGTGAGGCTCCTGGCGCTTTACATGGAACACATCAATGCGCCTACTTTAGCGTTCTATCGCGATCCCGGAGATAATCCTTACTGCACGTTAGATGACGGCGACGCTGAGCGAGTATTGAACGATTTAGCCGGCGCCCTCAAGTTCATTCACAACAAAGATGTCGTCCACAATGACATCAAGCCAGCGAACATCCTCTACTCCAAGGAGAGAGGTCCAGTGCTCATCGATTTTGGGTGGTCAGCCGACGCAAAAACTGTCCATACCGCCGGGTCACCTTGGTATATCCCACCTGAATACCTAAGAAGCGGTACGCGCGGGCCAGCGGGTGATATATT
This sequence comes from Trichoderma brevicompactum, assembly GCA_003012085.1. NCBI lineage: Eukaryota > Fungi > Ascomycota > Sordariomycetes > Hypocreales > Hypocreaceae > Trichoderma > Trichoderma brevicompactum. The sequence goes on from PXNZ01000068.1 coordinate 105,109, forward strand.
TGCTTTGGGCGTTGTTATGCTTTATCTCATGCGCAAGATCCCGCTTCCAGAACTTCTCTCACCGCGCCTAAGATGGCAGATTCACCATCTTCGATCAAAGGGCCCTGAAGCTCTTGAGGCCACCGAAACAATGACTCGATGGATGAGAATTATTGAGGAAACTTTAGACGAGCTTCTGAGTGTTAATGATGAGGGGGGTCATGTCACATTGCAAGCTGTAGTTCCTCGCATTATAGCACCCAGAGTTGAACGTAGACTGACAGCGCATGCGATAGTTCAAATGATGTTGGAAAGAGCGGAAGGTTGAATAGAGCATAGGAAGGAGGATATGCAGAGTCTTGTTTCTACAAAAGAGAGGTTACCAAAATGTGGCCTACAAATAGTTTAGATAATTCCTGTGTTACGCTGACGAAGCTCACATCTCTTCTGGGAATCCGAGAGATTCGCCCAGATGTGAAGATTATATCAAATTAGAAAAAGCGCTATATTATAGTGGATGCTGCACTAAAATAGTGCGGATTCCATTTTAAAATAGATTTACTACATGGATACTGCACTGTAATAATATAAACAAGAATTACTATAATATAGTAAAAAATACACCATGGTATATCAGACAGCATACTAGAATATATATACAGGTAGTAGTCTAAGCAATAGATCATATTATATTTTAAAGTGGATAATATTCTGCAATATACGAAGTACGGAGTAGTTATTAGCTCATGGAGGTGGTGTAAGGTGACTGCGGCTACGTTATTGACAGGAGTAGTATGCTTATGTAATTTCATACCTGGGCGAAAATGCATTGATCTCCATACTCCATTGTCTTTCTTACTCTGGCATGGCGGCTCTACGACCTTTTGGATATCTACTACGATAATTCAGAATGGAATATACCCTGCCTAAACCCAACTACTGCAACAGCAGAGAGTGGGATTGGCCATTCAACAAATTCTGCCTCGATCCCGAAGAACTGTTCACGACCCTTCACGATCGCTTCAACATCCACAAGTTGCCTCTACAGGACCCCATGGCGTTCCACCGAGATGTATGCGAATCTGCTGATTTCTCTGCAACCCTGGAGGAGTTCTATTCTCAGATGGAAGATCGCAAAGCCGAGCGAATAAAGGAGATGAATAAAGCCTGGGATGATATCTGCGTCTTGATTGCTGCATGCCCTTGGTTGCTGGCGTGCCAGTTGTGTTACGATCCAAAAACCGGCCAGGTGATGACGACTCCAGGCACAATGAATGATCCCATGCCAGAAAAGTGGCGACTCTTCAACTATTTCAGCCGAACATTGTCGTTTGACACTCTGATACGATTTTTCGATGGCTTTGTTCGAGATCAGCGCAAGAAATGGGAAGACCGCGAGCGCGCAGCAGATGAAGCCCTGGAGAGATGGAGGAAGAAGCAGGTTGAAATTAAACGCTCAGCAGCTGCTGCTAAGGCTATGGAAGCGGCATCTCAAACCAGTCCCGAGGCAGCGCACGGCAAGCCAGAGTCATCTCACGACGCGTCATCATCAGATACCCCCAGCGACAAGTCAAGACAGTCGTCACCCTCGGGACGGCACGACGCGGCAACGCATCTTTCAACGACCGAAAACTCAAGGGCAAGAAAGAGGAGGAGCGACGAAGATGCGCAGGGACTCAAAAAGAAGAGGCGGCGCCAGACGAGTGAAAGCGCTAGGGATGACGATGCGCAGTGGATTGCTGCCGGGCATGCCAAATCGGAAGCTGAAGGGCCCACGTCAACGCCGAAGCAGGCTGAGAAACGCAAACGAACAGACGATTCCCTGGACGAGCAAAGGAACAAGCGGACGAAACATTCATCTGATCGGGACCAAATTTCGGAAGGAGATTGCCAAGACCTCGCACAAACCCAAATACCCCCACCGGGCTCATATTACACACGTGAAGAAGGACGAGAAGGAGGAAGAGGGGGGGGACAAGGGGAGGGGGAAAAGGATAATTTTGGTTATATGGAGGAAACTCACATCCCTCCACAGGAAGATGCGGAAGAGCCTGTGGTCAACGGTACTGCTACTGGAGTAGCTAATGAGAAAAAATACAAGAGGAAGTCTCAAGCGCTCCACCGGCAGCGAGTGAAAAAGAGACGTTCACACGAGGAATACGAGACATCCCTGCCGCAGAAGCAACCGCGTCAGAAGAAGCGTCAAGGACAGAAATTTTTGCCTTCTGTTGACCAGCTTCTGCAGTCGAAGAGGTCCTCTAGGCGGAATGCCGGACAAATGCTGTTGTTTCTCGCTGATGATTCCACGGCTTGCGTGGCCAGCGGTACACGGAAAATCTAGGTGTGATGACGCTAATGGCATATGGCATAGAATACAGGGTGGCCAGCATCGAACTATGGGCTAGTCGACTGAGAGCATACCCATTAACCTGGCAGGGCCGGAGGCAGTGGGCAGCGCCTCTATCGTATGAACCCAAGGCGAGCGGCAACTGGGACTGAGTGCTAGCTGGCTAGAAGGCATACTCGTTAACCTGGCAGGGCCGGGGGCAGCGAGCAGCCTTTTGGCTCGGCTAACAGCCCTCAGGTGATTGATACGTCTTCAAGCATGATCGTTAATCTGACAGGGTTGGAGGCAGCGATGTAGCTCAAGAATGTCTCAATCATACTGTGGCTGGTTCTGGAGACATGGTCGTTATCCCGGCAGGGCTGGGTGCAGCGGCGGAGCCTCTAGGGGCCTTGGGAGCAAATGCTTGGAAATACACTTGGCGTTTTGTCTGACATACGGCGGAATAGATTGTGAGAGGCAGCGATACATCAATTGATACCCAGAGACGAAGTTATGAAATGTGTTATTTATATAGCGGGGATACCTTGTACTAGCGGGCGTTTTCTAGCGTTTTGTTTAATGATACTTTCTGAGCAGTTGATCTTTTGCTAGCTATGCATCTTCTGCTGCCCCCCGTAACCTTTTAATTCCAACACGATCTTGACTTGCGTCGGCCGATGCCCTCTTGCAATTTTGAGTGAGTGAATGAATGGCTCTTCTAGTTTCTAAACCCCCAGAAAACGCTGACCTTACAGAAGCTGAATACCTGTAAGCAACATTGCCGGCTCTTTTAGCTAGAGCCGCTGCGGCAGTGTCAGATATCAAAGGTCCAGAAAGTATGAAGTACTTGGTGGCTCCAAATGTCATGAGCTTGCTGAAGCTCTTTAGTTTTGGGTTACAAAGACATCCAACAATCCAATGCGTATGCTCGGAGATTTCTGGCATTTATCAGCATAGGCAAACACCAATGGAATACTTGTACCATTGCACATGCCTACTCATGTAAGAAACATGTTAATTTATCAGCACTACTCTCAATTTTAGCCGATGATCACACACGGAACCCAACTCCGTACTTGCACTCTCAAGGCTCTATATATCCAGTATTTAGCGCAGAGCTTATATTTGATAATAAAACTTAATGATTAAATACACATCACATTTTCCACGAAAAGTATGTGCGAGAAGGATGGGGATTGTACTTCACTAAGAGCTATGGCAGTTATAATACATTAGATAAGAACAGATGGTATACACATTTGCCAACTTCATGCCAGGCCAAGATAGGCCATGACTTTATGGCCCATGACATCCTAGCAATTTGTCCATTTTTCCTACTGGCTCTGTGTTTGTTGTGAATCTCTAAATGAGCCTTCTAGACGCCTCCGCTGAGCCGTCGGCTTATCGAGGCTGTTAGCTTCTCTCTTCCGAGTTGTCAAGGCTGTCTGGAACCTATTTGTTGCTGGGTCTGGGGTCCGTTGTAATATACCGAGCCAGTCCTCAGGGCGATCCTCAGGGCGCTTGCACATCGTTTCAAAGACCCGCATCATAAAGTAGAGTTGTTGAGCATCGATAATGGCATGGTGATTGCGGCCGAAAAGGTAGTGTCGCGAGGTCATTAGCAACGGGAAGATTATTGGCAGGCTAAGCGGGAACATCCGTCCATCTTCGGCTTTAGCGATCTCGAAATTGGGCCGGAAATACTGGATGACTGGAATGCATTTGGTATCGTCGGTGAGAATCCCGTGCTCTCCCTCCGCCTCCAGCCATTGTTTCAAGGCTACCAAGTCGCTCGTATTGGTGTGCCAAGTGACAAAGACCGTGCTGGGCCCGACTCCTTGTTCTCGAAGCCGATTGGCAACTTGATGAGCGGACATTGTACCTTCAACACAGTTGTGTCTCCGTACTGACCAGCGAATGGAATCCTCGATGACCGCATTCTGCTTGTCCGGGTTGGCGGCTGCAGTTCCGCTGGCTTCATGAGCAAATGTAGTTCGACAATCCATCATAGCGACACCGTTAGCATCACACATGCCAACTTCGAAGACTGTCTTTGTCTTCACATTGAATTCAAGATCTAGAAATCGTAGCTTCGACGGTGAGGTCCTACCGTCACGGATGGACTTGATCAAAGAAAGAAGATCCCTCATCTCTGGCTTGGCCAACTAGGTCCTCCCCAGAACTGGTCTCATTCGAAGATGAAGCTCCTTCATTACCTTTGAGTCATGTTGGACTTGTTGCGGCTTCCACTGGTAGAGGTGTTTCTCGCAGTATTTTGTTCCTCGAAATAAAGGCTCGAAACATTGCGTCCAGGAGCAACTCGCCTCATCATCATCCGCTAGAATCCCGTGCCGCTCGATCTGCAGAGCAAAATTATACTCTGTTAAGCAGCGAAAGCACCTCTTGCTAATCTTACTTCTTCTATTGCCCTCTCGATCGACAAAGGTCCCAACTTTGACGTTGTCTAAGGCCAAAAATGCATCGTGCGGGCAAAGGTTTTTGATGAGGTAGTTGTGAACGCGGCTTGGGCCAATGCACTTGAGTCCTAAAGCCACATGTGGCTTGCTGGGGGGGAAGCCTGCAATGTCTCAGTTAATAAACCCATCACCAAAAGCCCCTGTCAGTCTAGGTGCTTACTCTTCAAAAGTTGCTCGTTCCGAATCCTCAGCCCATTTTCGACTGCAGCAATACTCTCAGGCTTGAGTTTCTTTATAGCATCGAGGTGTTTCCGAAAGAGTTCGGCACTTAAAAAAGTACCATCATCTTGATCTTCCAGATCTTGGCTCAAGTTGTCATCACATTCCCCTTTCGAGGAATGCTTGTCGAAATTGTCATCGTCATCAGCCAAATCTTCATCATCCTCCGGTAGGTCCTCATCGTTTACTTTTTCGAAGATAGCTTGCCATTCAGGGGTTCCTGGCACCGCCTTCTTCGGCTCAGGGGGTTCAGACTCTCCAAAATGTCCAAAGTCTTGGTGATGCTTGATATGAAGCCACATGCTCGTGTAACATTTCCATCGCTGACTGATAGCGAATATACAATTCGGTACTGAACACAGATAGAGGTCATGGCTTCTACTTCCGTGCCAGTACGCAACCTCTTTCGTATCAAATTTTTTCTGACAGTCGATTTGACTAGCGTAGGGGCAAGGCCATTTCCCATGGTGCGCCACATTTGCGTGATGTGACGCCGCCAATGGGGACGCAAACTTTTTGTCACAGAGTTCTTCGCCCGCCAAGGGACATGAGATATGATCGTAATCAGTGCCTGGATGTTTAGCCTTGATATGTTTGTTAACCATGTGTCGAAACTTTGACTGAAAATCGCATCCTTCGGCTGGACATTTGATGTCGTGGAGGTCGTCGATCTTGTGAACAAACTTGACGTGATTGTTCAAGTTCTTTTTGGCGAAGAATGTTTTATTGCAGTAAGGACATTGTAAATCCTGCCTCTCATGGTAATTTAACACGTGTAACCTCATTCCACTACTACTCGTAAGGACTTTGTCACAGCCGTCGTACTTGCATTTGATCGTCAACTCGAGATGCACGGCCCTTTGATGCTGTAGACTCACTCGCTCCGAAGCAAAATCTTCGTCGCAATTGGGATCAGGACAAGGAAACCGTAATGGGGGGTGCGCCTCTTTCAGATGGCCAGACCTCTCTATCGAAGTTCTAAAGCTTTCCTTACAGTTGTGGTAGGTACACTCGTAGATCGTGGCATCTGGGTGCTTTTTCCTGATATGGTTGTTCTTCTCAATATCTGATCGCAACACTTCATTACAACCTTCGACCGGACATGGCAAGGCCAAGTTCATATGAGCAGTCTGAGCGTGATTTCTCTCCTTATCCTTGTCTAGGAAGACTTGCGAGCAGCCTGGGATGCGACATAAGATTCCATTATGGTCGGCGAGAAGGTGTGCCATCATCGCATCCTCAGATTCGAACACCATCGTGCACTTTTTGGACCGGCAATTGACCCGTTTGAAAGAGGGGTGTTTGAATCGTAGGTGAGCGTTGAGAGACGCATATCCAGTTGGTGTACTGTATACCATGTTACAACCCTCTATGGGACAGGCCCAAGATGTCTGCTTGGCCTTGGTATGTGCCGCAGCAACATGGTCGCGCTTCTCGTCACTCGTTTTAAACCGCTCTTGGCACTCGTCGCACGCAAATCCGGGAAAATCTGGATGGCATCTCCGCAGATGTTGAAGTATTACAGTGATCTGCTTTCCGCAACCGTCAACTGGACAAGGTACCCTGGGAAGGGAAATCTTCGGCCGCTTTGGTAGCGAATCGACCATCTTTGGCGCTTGTCCCACCTGGATCCTTGCTTTGCTTACTCCGTACGAAGTACGGAGTAGATCTGAGCGTAAATCTTAACTGACGGTAAATTAACCCGAGAACTGACTTACTTTTAGTGGGGCGAACCCTTGTTTATTAACCCTACCAAAGATCATCTCACCGCCTACTTTTCCTGCCAGCAACATTTATCTGATATCAATAAAGAATATTCTAAGCCAAAAACAACAATGATGATAAAAAATATTTGTATTATACATTTAGAATATTTCTTAATTTATTCGTGAACATTGATCGTGTTTTTTTTTTAAAAAAAAA